>BMAV01007371.1:0-138576 GCA_019973955.1 Trichonephila inaurata madagascariensis
TGGTAGCGAACAGTGCGACGTTATTCAATAAATAATCAACCAGATGTCACCGAATAGAGCAAATGGGAGTTTTGGGGGAGAATTATTTGATCTGGCAACCCTAAAGTATCCATTTACCTACATCAGGGGATGACAAACCAGTGGCACACGGGCCATTGATGGCACATGACACAATATTTTTGGCTCACCAGTGATCAAAATGGTTTGATTTTTATTTCAAAATTTCAAAGTTCACTATGAAGTAAAGAACAAACGCGAGTGATCGGGGGGGGGCACACTCGTTTGTTATTGTCTTGCCTTTAGTTCCTAGCCCAAAGTTTTGGGATGTAAAATTTATTAGCATGAATAGTCAATTTCATTGACACAAATGCATTTTAAAGTTTATTTGTGTTATATTTACGATTTTAAACTGTTATTTAAAATGACTGATTCAGCAAAACAACAAAAAGTGCAAGATAGTAAGTGTAACAGAGAATTTCAAATTTGATGGACCGAGAAACATGGCATTATATTGAAAAGGCAACAGCGGTGTTTTTTTGTTCTAACAGGGTATGAAAGAACACGCCTGAAAAACGGTATTTTTAAAAAGAAATCGTAAGCCCTTTGTCAAAATGAACCACAGCAATAAACTAATTGTTAGAAACCGTTTGGCAGAGACCCAATTCAGCGTATATTCATTTAAATTCAATCCTAATATAAGTTATTTGTCCACACACACAATCGCAAAAAGAAATCCACTAATTTTTAAATTTGAACTACACGTATAACTAAAATTTATAATTAAAAAATGCAAAAGGTTTTTTTTTTCGTAGTAAAAAAAATTTTTGTGTCTTTTAGTATGTAGTTTCATTTTTTCCCCCAACCCATCAAAAAGTGAAAATTATTTGACGGCCCGTCTATACTTCACTAAACACTTCTTTAGAAAAAAAATGGCACGTTGATCCATAAAGGTTCTCCACCCCTGACTTCCATGTAGGTAGTCTCATTCGTCCTTTCTACAACAATTCAGTTTTCTGTGAAAGGGGGAATATATATATATATATATATATATTGTTGCACTATACATTGCTAGGGATTGGAGTAGGGATAATTTGATCAGGCAGGATCTCCATTTTCCACCTCATAGGTTTCGTCCTATTCATTCTTTACACAACAAATCAGTTCTATAGAAATGAGGGGATGATATACTTTTGTTGTAGTATCAAGACATTATTATTTGGCTGGAAACCCTACAAAATTTTCATTTTCCAGTATGTAGAGAGGTTCATTCATTCTTTCCACAGCACTTCACAATTTCAACGGTCCTTAAAAATTGAGTCCACTACAAAGGGGGTTTAACAGCCTTTGTTGGTCTAAATCAGGAGTCGGCAGACTTATCCGGGGTGCGGGGTACTTCTAATTTTTTCCAGGTGTTGGGGGGCCCACCCCAGTATAAAAGGGCATATACAAAGGGGGGGGGAGACGCAGGGGTTTCCCGATCCTCCTCTATAGCCCATGATCCCCCGATCGATTATAATGCCTTGTATATAGTGCTTAAAATTCAATTAAGTATTTATTATTAATAATTTTTTTATTAATTAATTCTAATTATTTATTCAAAAATTTATTTCTTACTATCCTTTGTTCTTAACAATCTACAAAATAAAAAAAAAAAATGTTTGGCTGCGTATTGGGGTAGGATATGAGAATGGCAGACATTCGACCCTATACCACCGCGCCGCGACCCCTTTGAAAAATTCGCGAATGCGCCCACATCGCAGGGTCGCAGGTGTGGTGAGGTAAGGAAAAGGTCAACAATATTTGTTATAACTTAATAATAAATACGGAATATGTATTTACCTACGTAAATAAAATTAAAAAAACTTACTTTTTTGAAACCGCTTTTTAAACAAAACGCAAAATGCACACACACAAACATAATAATAATAGCCACAAATATAATAAGATCTAGTGGGATGCATTTATAATCAAACAATTCAAAATAAAGTAGAACCTGTTTTTGTGCGATCTTTTTTTTATGCGGTGCATGAATTTTTAAGTCTTTTTGGGTTTCCCCTGTAAAGTTTTTTTATCTGTTTACCAGTGGCTTAACAAGGAATATCGATCGACGTAATGCCCATCCCGGGTCTAAATGCAATAAAAAAAAATTCCTCTACAGTCGCAACAAATTTCAATCACTAAGTTGCTCTTTATTATTTCAGATAAAAGAATCGTAATTCGCCTTTATTATATTTATCTTTTTATGCGATTAAAAATCACAATCGATTGATAATAGTGTTATATTATTCCAAAAAATGCATATATTTTTGGTAATTTCGTGTTTGAATTGCACAGTTACAAATTCTGTCATTTGATCACAAAGGCCTTTAGGGGTGGGTTGAAAGATTATACCACCAAAAGGAATAGCCCCTTTGTTGTTGGGTTTTGTTAGTAAAGCAAAACCCAAATACCCCCTTTTGGATTATAATGGGGCTTTTTTTAAAACCGTAAATGTCAAATCAATTTTTCACCCCCCAAAACAGAGGATCCAGGGGGAGAGGGACATGGATTATGTTTATCTAAGCCTTTTCACGGTTAAGGAATTAGCAACAGGAGACTGCAAACCATTAGGAGTGCTGAGGTTATGAGGGACAAGGAAAGAGAGGGAAAAAAATTTTGATAATTTAATTCCTTAATTGAGCACCCGAATGTACTGTTTGAAGTTTTTTTAAGCTAGTAATAATAAATTTTTTCTTTCACTTTTATTATTTACATCAAAGTTATTTTTTAAAAACTATATTAATTATATTAGTATGGTATTGTTTGACACAGTAGCGCACACAAAAAATTTTCAAGGGAGGGGTCCAGGATCGAAAGTTCACCATTTTGGTATCATGTTCCATTACGCCACTCAGCATATTCCTTTGATTTTGTCGATTTTCGGGAAAAAAAAAATACAAAATTAATTATTGAATAAATAATTAGCATTAATTAATAAAATTAATTATTAATAACAAATACATAATTAAATTTTAAGTAATATATACGTAGGATTATAACCAATAAAAAAAAAATCAAGGGCTATGGGGGTGTCCGGACCCCCAAGACACCCTCTTGTGTGCGCCACTGGTTTGACATAATACATATTATTCGATATTCTTAAAAATAAATTTTTTACATTAGTTTTGGATGAATCAAAATTGGTTTTTGTTATTGCTTTTCAAATTGTTAATTTTGATTGATTCTTTTAGCAGTAGAGTTATTTAATTAATGTTTTGAATGCGTGTGTTCGAATTTTAAATTTTGATTTTTCTCATTATTGTTCTCAAATCACAGCTAAATTGTTTCAAATACAACTATTGATGCATTGTAACTTGCTAAATAAAAATTTCAGTTCAAGTTTATTTTTAAAATTTTCAGAATTAAATTACTGTGATGAAATTGAATATGTTTAATTTTTATATAATGTTTTGCATAAGATAAGTTAAACTTGTTCTTAAATAATTAATTCTGTTTGTTAAACATTCTTAAATTAATTCTTAATTCTAAGACTAACATTATAATTACTAAACTAACTTTCCTAATTACAAAACTGATGAACGAAAAATCTCTAAAATATGAGGGCAAAAAATGCGAAAATGTTTTTTATAGTTTGCATTATTTTCTTTTTGAAAACTTATCTTATATAATAAACCCAATTAAATTCTGATCGGACTTTTCCCCCTCGGGATTCTTTCTATCTTGCTATGCAGTTCAAGATATACATAAGTCTCATGTTTCTGCAAATGTCAGGGGTGGCTTTAGGGCCGGACAAACCGGATCCATGTCAGGGCGGCATTTGGACCAAATTTAAAAAATGCTTTTTTTGTTACGAAAAAATTTGGATGAAATTATCTTCTAAAATATTATTATTTACACTTTGGAAACATGGAACATAATTATTTTGTTTTAGACTGAATTGAAAAGTCCACCATTGCTCGTAAAATTTGTAACAATTAAAAAATAAATATTGTATTACGTGGCGATTTGACTTTACGAGTGTATGGGCACTCGACCTATGGATACAAGTAGACATGCTTATCTTGACAAGATCTTCACTGCACTGATATAGAGCGGATCCCGGGAAATCGTCAGATTTCAGTACTTTTTGTATTCCCGGGAATGGCACGGGGCTTAAATAATCCATGAAGTAGCTATTTTTTACTGGACTAGGGATTTCAACCCCGGCTATAAATTTTAGCTGCCCCTGCTGAGGCAATTTTCGATCGTTCACTCAAAACTTCCTAGACAGAGGAATTTTCGTTTCCCCATCTGTGGGGTAAGCGCGTAATAAGAGAAAAATATCACCCACCAAGAATCGAGAATTTTTTCAGCTTGTCGTGGGAAAGAGTAAGACCTTGAAACGTTTTGTTCAAATCAGTTCCTGTCTTTTGAACATCGCTTCCTGAATTGAAAGTATAGTTAGTTTATAAAGAAATAGCATTTCGTAGCCTCTTATAAAAGTTTCGAGATATTTATTTGTGTGAATAACGTAGTAAGTATTAATACTTAAAACTATTTATTTAATTTTTTTTAAAAAAATTTCGGATACTTGTCTTTATTATGAGCTATTTAATTGAATTAGTAATTTGAAGAAGGGAATAAACCACCAAATTGTTTGGGGGAGATTATTTTTAAGCAATCTCGCAACTTTCTTTATTCATTATTTTTCTTAAACAAGCTTTCATGTGTGAGATTCTTACATTAATATTTATTTATATTTATGTAACATTAATACAGCAACTCCATAAACAAAAATCGGTTATACAAATAAAATCTCTTAAAATATAATAATTAATTTTTTTAAACCCGTTCGTAATTGTTACTTCAGCAGCAAATAAATTTTCAAGTATTGATATAGTATATTAATATTTATCTCTTAGTAGCAACATTAGAGAAAAAACGTTCATCTTCGACTGATTAAATTTCAAACTCAGGGAGTAAAGGAACATTAATTTTAGATGCAATTTTTTTTTCGAGATTTTTAACTGTAACATTTTTTTCTATGTCGTTAACAATTCTTTTTTAGTCCTAAAAGAGATAAATTTCATTAAAAAAAATTATAACTTTTAATTTGGGGAAAGATTTTTCCTCTATGTATATGATAAAGTTGAAAAAAAAAAAATCAAGGTGGTAACAGCATCTGCAAAATAAAGATAGTGTGACATATTTATTTATTATAAACTAAATAAATTCTTTTGTATTCGAATTAGTAATAATTTCTTTCTTCAGAATAATTATTTATTCCTTCGAAATACTTCTTTCTACAGATTTTGCTACTTACTACATTTGAAAATTATTTATCAAAACATTTGGGAGATTTCATTTGAGTTCAAAGGTAGAATTTAAAATTTCTGTCTGCCTCACAAAATTATACTAAATTTGCAGGGAGCAGGGATGAAAATACATTTGAAACACTATTTATTATTTTAAACCGTTTTCAGTTTTATTAATTGTTTCATGACATACATTTTTAATAAAATGTACATACAAACGTTTAAAAATCTGAAAATTTATGAGTCGAAGCTAAATCAAAAATTGAAGAGAAAAAAAAGTATATATTTTCCTTATTTTGTGTAATAATTATTGATATTATTTAAAAATAACTTTTTTTAAATTTTTGAATTTGATGTATTTCGGAAAGGGAAACCAGGAAATCAGAAACATTAATTACTACGTTAGGGGACAAATGTGCACAAACAGAATATTTCGCTTAAAGCAGCGTTCGGCAAATTGCAGTTCTTAAAATTCTGTTGTTATATACAGTTAAAAATTATGTCTGCTAAAAGAGTTATTGTTTTTCCTTTCAAATTTATAAATATCTCTGAAAAAAAATATTTACATGCACATTTAACTATTTGATTGGCTTACCGACAGAATTTATCGTTAAATGTGTATTTGATTTAACTCTTTTGTAATTTCCAGTTATATATTAGTGTTTAGTATTGTGATCCTGGTATTTCATTTGATGTTTCTTATTTTGCTACTGTGTACGTTAAATGTCAGTTTACTTTTATGTTGAACCTTGAAGGGTTTGAGGCCGCAGTGTATGTTAAATCATGAAATTTGATATGCTTATACCATCTCCTGTAACTTTCTCCCCGTCTCGGACTGGGATCACTACGGACATTCCGGACATCCATAAAATATCCGTCGTCAGCTAACCAAATAAGAGACAGAGGCAATAAAAGTTTATTGAAGATAGCGAACTACAGATTTTTTATTTTACTCTTGAGTTGTTGAAGTTAAAACAAGTACTCTTGAAGTTAAAACAAGCTCTTGCGATCTCTACCATCAACAGACTCTAGTTCAAAAAAATTGGCTCCACTGAATCTTTTAGATTTAGCTCGTTTGAAATAGCAACAGGTAATTAAGTTTTTAATTCCGAATTATTTTGTATTTTTTAAGATTTAAAATAATATACAAATACAGTAGTGCTTTCTGTAAGGTACATCTCTGTAAATATATATATATATTAAGTGTGTTATGAATAAATTCACATAAATGGGTAGCTATTATAACTGAAATGAGACTACCGAGTTAAATGAAAACTAGGTTATTCTGATTTCAATGAAATTATCTTGTATATACGTATCCATAGTTATATAGTTAAGAGTAATGGATTAAAAAATTTTATCTTTAGATTAAATCGAAATAATGTTGTTGACGGGAAATTTTTTTCATAACAGAGCTTCCATTTCCGGAACGAGACATTGCACAACCTTCATTACTATTCCCAGAATTAAAAAAATTGTTGTTCATTTGTCTTGATTATTGTAAATTTTGATTCCGTTTTCTGAATCATCATGTTAAATCAATATAACAGAAGTGGTTTCAGATTATTTTTTTCACTCCTTTTTCATACATCAACAGAAATTTAGTAATACTATCTGGTAATTATATTCTTATAAATAATTGTGTTATTGCTGATTGTGTGAAGTATCGAAAAGGCATTTTATAAAAATTCTTTCGAAATATTTAAAGTTTGTGAATTAGGTCAGTAATAAGTGAATTATATTTCAATGTTTTCTTCTTCTTTGATGTAAAGTAGATTTCAATTTAGTAATATTATTTTTACATTCGAAGGAACATTTTCGAAGAGTGCTAAAAAATCAAGAAACTAAAGTACATTATCTAAGGAAAAATATTCAGAACGAAATAATTTCACTTTTACATGAGAACATTAAACTACAAATTGCTCATAAAATTAAACAAGCCAAGTATTATTCGATAATTTTAGATTGCACCCCTGATGCTAGTAAGATCGAGCAAATGACATTTTTGGTAAGATATATATATAGTATTGAAAAATTTAATTCTAATGAAGTTAACGTTAAAATTAATGAGAGCTTTTTAGGTTTCCTTCCAGTTGAAAGATGGACTGGAAAAGAACTTTCAAATTTAATAGTTGAGAAACTTAAAAAATTGGGGCTAAATTTGCTAGATATGCAGGCCTATGATAACGGAGCCAACATGAGAGGTGAGAAATCAGGGGTACAATCTAGAATTATGACGTTAAATCCACGAACAATCTATGTACCATGTAGTAGCCATTCGTTAAATTTGGTCATTAATGACATGGAAAAAGCATCATTAGAAGCCTGTAACTTTTTTAATATAGTTCAAAAAATTTATTTTTTTCATCATCACAACTTTTCGTTGGGTTATATTATTAAAATATATAAAGGGCATAACTTTAAAACCTCTTACAACTCGTTGGGAAAGCCAAATAGAGACTATTAAGTCCTTAAAGTATCAATTAGGAGGCATTTATGATGCTCTGTTTAGTATTTATATTAATGCTGAAATTTGCAACTCTATAAGAGATGAAGCCTCTGGATTATTAAATTCTATTAAGTAATTTAAGTTCTTATGCTCCATCACTATTAGGTATAAAATCTTAAATTGCATAAATTCGACAAGCAAGCTATTGCAAACAAAAGATTACGATCTACCATCCGCTATGGAACTCTTTAAGAAATTGTAAGGATTTTTGTAATGATCTTCGATCGGATGGGGCATTTGCTAAAATGATCTGTGATGCAAAAGAACTGGCCGATGAGATTGATATCCCTGCTAATTTTGAGGTCACGCAGCCACGTCACAGAGTTCGCCGCAAAAATGTTAATTTTGATTACGAAGTACGAGATGATTCGGTAGAAGATCCTAAATTAAAATTCAAGATAGAGTTTTATTTTTTTACAATTGACCAAGCAATCAATGCCTTGGAATGCAGATTTAATTTAATGAGTACCCATAGTAATTGCTTTCAATTTTTATGTAATGTATATGATTTAAAAGATACCCCTAAAAAATTTAATAATTAAAAACTGTAAAAATTTAGAAATGATGTTGACAGATGGAGAATCAGTAGATATAAATGCTCTGGATCTAGCAGATGAGATAATGTCAGTTTCAGCATTATTAGGCAAAAAAGAAAGCCCAATAGAAGTTTTAAAATTTATTTCAGTTTTAGAATTTGCACCCCAAATCTTGCCATAGCATTAAAAATTTTACTTTCTTTGCCAATAAGTGTAACAAGCGGAGAGAGAAGAGTCTCTCAAAATTAAATTAATTAAAAATTTCTTACGGTCTACGATTCTTCTAGAGAGATTAAATGGTTTAGCCACACATTGGCAATCGAACATAAAAATAGCTGAACAAATTGATTTGAAGGAATTAATTAGAAAGTTTTCAGAGAGTTAAAAGTCAGAAAAAACACTTCTAATTTTTTGTTATTTTGTTTTAATTTTTAATAAATATATATACGTATACTGTTATATTACTTTTTCTTTGCAAGAACTATTCAAGTTTTATAGGTGTGTATTTATGAACAATTAATATATTTCTTAAAAATATTTTTTACACGTTGTGGAGAGGGGCGGCATTTTTCATTTTTGTCCGGGGCGGCGAAACTGCTAGAACCGGCACTGGTCCTACAAACAACATTAATAGAGTATAATTAATATTCTTTCTATTTTACAATTATTTAAACATTAATACAAAAAATTGTATCCAAGCAATTAGAAGTATATTGATAATTACCTTTTTACAACAGATAAAAAGAACGTGTTTTCGTTGTATTTGAAAACAAAGCTAGATTTACCATCTGAGAGTAAAACATGGACTACAACCACCATCTGTTAATAAAAAGTTATACTTTACACTTTCTGCAAACATGCTCAATCGTTGAATTCGAGATTTTCTTACATACGATTATTCCAGAAGCAAAAACATATAAGAATAGCTAAATCGCACGATCGTGCGGGTTGGGTCTTGAAGTTATACAGAAGGTCATTCGCGCGCGCACTGCATGGAAACGATTTTGATAGTTAATTTTCATCAAAAAATACCATATTTTTTGTGGCAATTGTCTTCTATCTGATAGCCATGATTTTTGACAATAGCTCTAGCTTAAAATTTTCAAGAAAGCAAACTTTTTCTTTGTATTGCCATGCAAATTTTACTCCATTCCTCTTGAACCGTTTTCCAAAATCTGTTCAGTATTCTTGGATGATGTTTTCCTAAGGCTCGTTTTAACAAATCGATTGCACAGAAGTGTATTTGAGATCAGAAGTTCATTTGCTAAATAAGCGGCTGCTAACTTAGACGTGTGACTAGAGGCTTTGTCCATTTGAAGCTCAACTTTGTCGCCTCACCGGTATAGTGGTTAGCGATGCTGACTGCGGTGCCATAGGGACTGGGTTCGAATCCCGGAGAAGACATGGATGTTTGTAAATGTATAGTACCTTTGCGGCATGGGGGTACTCTAAATAGCCGTCGAGCCGCAAGTCCTCTCGTGTGGTTGGTGGAAGGGGTAGAGAGGTGGAGGCCCCTGACCACCCTTAGGAGTCCTCCCTCAAAATTGGGGTGCAAACGAGCCAAATCGTACGGTCACCTGTATGGTGCTCAAAGCTACGGCTAACGACAGGCGTCACTTAGCCCTTTACCATGATGAATTTCGTGGGCCTCGATCTGGCCTTTGCCAATCAGGTGGCATCAGTAACAACAACAAGCTCAACTTTATCAATATCCTTTCCATATAAGGTTGGAATTTCTTCAAAAATTTGTTCTAAAATATTCTGCTGATAGTAGAGTGAATTAATTTGGCTTTACTTTAGACTTTTTTAATATTTAATTTCCCGTTGTTAGAAAATCCTGCCACTATCATGAATCCCTTTGGGAACTTTACTGTGCACTGACGAAGCCATTTCGAACGGTCATTCCCGTCAGCTGAGCAATAGAAAATTGAGCTTCTTTTATTACTGTCACTAAAATACAGTAAGACCCCGCTTAACGCTGTTTCGTTTAGCGCTGTTTCGTATAGCGCTGTTTCACGCGCGGTTTAGCGCTCTTTTATTTCAACCCGGGGATTCCCCGAAATTTTAGGTTTCAAAATATGTACATAACATATCCGAAACAGTGTAGTTGTGTTTCTTGTTTGGTGCGATGCTGGACGGACGCATTTTTATCATTTGAAACATTTGTTGACATTATTGTAAGTATAAATTTATATAATACTATAACGATTAATACAGTGACAAATATTATTATCTTTAGTTTTTATCATGGGCGATAATGAAAAACAAGAAAAGACAGCAACCCGAAAAAGCATTTCACTGGAAACTAAAATGCAAGTGATTAGAAGATTTGTGATTCTGGTGAACGTCAATCTCAAATGAGTGCTGCATTGAATTTGGCAACTTCAACAAGATGCCTTCTTGACAAAAAGGCAGAAAATTGGAAACACAGAATAGATTGAAATGATCTGACTTAGAATTTTATTTGTTTTATATATATATATATTCGTTTATATTGTTTTTATTTTTGTAAGAAATAAATGTTTGGTTTTATTTTTATTAAAAAAAAACATAATTATTAAATTTTATACCACACTAATTTTCTATCCATCTTCCCCTAACCCCATTATTTACATGTAAAGATAGCCTCGTTTAGCGCTGTTTCGCATTACGCTCTACTTTGATGGAACGTATCCTCCGCGTTAAGCGGGGTCTTACTGTATACCCATGTCTCATCGAGTGTTACCCCAAATTTCCATTTTTCGGCTGTTAGGTGTTTTTTTTATATAATTTTCTACAATTTATTTTTCTTTCAGCAATATGTTTTAAAGAAGGAGATGTGTGAGTTTAGGTTTAAACATTTTTTTTAACTTTAAATATTTATGAATGATTTTAATTAAAGTGCCGGAAGACATTCCTAGTTTCAATGCAATAAATTTTTGTGTCGGTGGATTTTCTTTTAGGATCAGAGACTTCGCTTTCTTAACATTTGAACAGTCTTAGGATGAGGGTTCGGGGTCATGTTTTCATTTTTACTTTAAGCTTGACGTTTTTTCCCTTTCAAATTTATATTATAAATACCTTTTATTTAAATGCAATAAACGAGATTTTTACACCACTTTAAGGCTACACAGTATCCTTTTTCAAAAAATTCTTTTGGAGACATTAACAGTAAAAATAATTTATGTTTTATATTCAGATTATATTTTAAAGGTGATTCTCTCTGAAAGTTTAAAGTCAGTTTGACCAGCCCTTGTTTTACAGTTTGAAAAAATTAAGAATTTTTTTGAAGTTTTTTCAAACTTTTATAAAATGTTCACTTTTTAAAATTTTTCAGTCATTTTAAGTTATTTATATTTCTTAGATTATTGTGAACAAAAGCTAGTATGGATTTGAAAACCTATTCTCTTGTTGATTGTTAATATTTATTTTTCTAGAAAAACCTGAAAAAAAACACGAAAATTTTTAAACTAGTAACTTAAGCATTTTTTTTTTAAAAAAATAACTAGAGATATCAGCCCTAAATCCATACTAACTTTTACAGAACATGCGTTTGGGAGTATATACAAAAAATTTCAAGGTTCTCTTAGAAAACACTTACACCTTCAAAATTGAAAGTCTGAGAAAAAGGTATTTAAAGTTTGTAAAGGCATAAAACAAAAACACACTTATAATGCCCATAAAGCTCTAATTTTTTAATATGTTATTTTCCAATGTATGACCTACATTAAAACATTGTTTTAATTAAATATGACTCAAAATAATTTTTTTAGTTCAAAATATATGTTTGCATATTATTGATAGTATTTGTTACGATGACCAATAATTAGACCTAATCTTAAAAAATTATTTTCACAAAAGTTTTGAAACATTAAACTTATATGTACAAAATAATAATGATCCTAACTTAAGCAAAAAATAGCCAGGTTTGTTCATAAAATTTAATTTTTTTCAGTTTTAAGAGTTTGAGTTAATATTAACGTCGCACTGTTCAGCTACACGAGGGCTTTTGGCGACGGACCACGTAATTTTGAACCATGGTCAAGTGACGTGGACGACACCTGAGCTGGCACCCCCTCTCCTAATACCACACACCCACAACGGGAGTGACGTTTCAGCTTCGACGATTTAACTGCATCGCTGTCCTACACGGTGGGTCTTCAGTGGTATTGGCCCCGAACTCATGACATGCCTGCCATGGTCCGATACCTTAACCACTGGGCTACCGCAGCCCCTTTTTCAGTTTTAAATCGGGCAGTTTAAGAAGTTTTAGCTCTTGTTGTACAATTTTAAAATACTAAAATATAGTACTACTATATGTTTAGTGTTATGTAGCTTGGTAAATCAAGGAAATATTAAGTTTTATCTGCAATACTTGAATTCAGTAATTGCAGTGTCTCAGCTAAGGCCTGAATTTTAGATGCATCATTTTCAATAGTATTCCATCCCTTCGAAATATTGTTTCTCACAGCAACCCGAAAATGTTTTGACGATGGCATTTTCTCAACAGGAAAAAATTAATGAAAGCTTCTAAGTTATATAAACTATTTTTCAAAGCAAAAATTGGCCTTGAAATAAATTTTAATTATTAATTATGAAAATTCAAAAAAATCGAAACATAATCAAGCAGAAATAATTTTAGTAATAACAATTGGAATTAATAAACATTTCACACAAAAAGAGTTGATTGTGCTCAAAAATATTTTTAATTAATTCAATTTAAGAGGGGAAAAATGCTTTAAAATGAAACCGAAACCAAAACCATAGCTCAGAAAACTTCAAATATCTGAAAAACTAATTTGTTAACATATCTAAAATTTAGTGGCAAGCTTCTCAATGATATGAGCCACAAGAAAATGCAAAAAAAAAAATTTTTTTTTTTTTGGTAAATATGAAATTTGTAGGGTACTGTGTATTCTTAAAATGTGTTGACATGAATTTTTCTCCTCGGAAAGCGTAGTTGCGTAACCTTTGAGCCATCTATCCACATTTAAGGATCCATTTTCAAAATAAATTTTTTATTTTACACATTCCAATCAAAAGAAAACATTGGAAGAGAAGATTGTTCTGAAGTTGATAAGTTTTAACTCAAAATGCAAACGAGAAAATGAATTACAAAATTGTTTCTATTAAGTGCAAACGACCTTCTGTATTTAGATCGTAAAAATGGTAATGCCGCTTTCATTTCGTCATCTACACTAAAGACTTATTATTTATTTTTTTTTTCATTTTTATATTTGTTTAGGCTGAAAATCCGGAATTCAAGGCAAATAAGATGTAGAAAATTGTAACAATATTTTTAAGGCTTTTTTGGCTGTTATGAGATAATCGCCTCTAATTTTAATTCAAAATGAATTAATTGATCCTTCCGAATGTTTTGAAATTAAATCTCAATTAATACAAAGCGAAATTAGTTTTTCCCCCTTCATTTAAAATTTAAATTTCATTTTGTTTGTTATCAAAAATAGATTACAAACCCAATCAAATTTTTTTTTATATCCATTTATACACGAAAAGATAAGTTAAATGCACCACGAATATTCTTAGTTTATTTCTATAAAATGGCTGAATGATTCGGTTCCGAATTTTATTTTATTCTCCGAATATAAAAAAAAAATTTAAAAAAATTGGCGACACACACAAGTGCCGCCAAAAAATTGGTTGAGAATCACTAATCTAGAATCTTGAGTTAAAAGCTTCGTATACGGTGGTACTTTGGAAATTGAGCGGTGGTAATTGAACAAACTGCTACATAAATTTGATATGAAAGAGGATATCAGCTTATATTTAATATTGTTTGAGCGCCAAGCATGTAAGATGGATGTGCCGAAAGAGTTTTGGGTCCACACCTGTTGGGCCCTTTACCCCCACAGGAAATCACACAGTTGATCGCAGAGAACCTGAACAAGAGGGGGGGTTTTGACCCACGGAGGTCTTTTGTTTTTGAAAAGGTTTTAAATTGCCCCCCCGGAAGTTCGGGCAGCTATTTGACACATCAGAAAAGTTTGAAAAAACATGGCGGATTTCTACCAAGAAGTTCAAACATTTTTAATGGATTTTGAAGGTTTGGGAGAAAAAAACATTTAAAAAGGGGATCTGATGATACGACCAGATGAAGAAAAAGCCCTGTCGAATTCAAAGAACGTCACCAGACGAATCCGATCAACTGCCCGTTAAATTTGGGGAAGATTTGAAGAATTTGAGTATGTCCGTAGGACTTTGAAACAGAGAAAAAATACTTTAACACCGTTCGAAGCCCCAAGTTGGGGTTTGAATCAAGCGGAGATTTCAAAAAAATTGATAATCACAAACAAGGAGAAAAGGAAATTTCAACCCTGAAAGAAGATATTTAAACACCCTCCGAGTAGAGATTTTGATAAAGAGAAACCAGGAAATGTTACATATGTCTTTCCTTTAGGTATTTGAGTTTTAATTGCCCAAAGCAATGAAAGAGATAAAAAAGAACAACCCAATTCCCAAGTCAAAGCTGTTCTGTCACCCCGCAGAAAGGACTACACTTAAAAACATTTTTTAGGCAATGAAATTGTATGGGCACCAGTAGGCAAACGGGAATTTTTCAATAATTGAAACAATTCTTGTATCATGCTTTTTTGTTTTTTGCGATTTTCGGAAAAAACACAGTAAAAACAATTATTGAATAAATAATTAGCATTAATTAATAAAATTAATCATTAATATAAAAAATATTTAATTAAATTTTAGTATTATGTACTTAAAATTATAACCAATCGGAAAAATAAAGGGTTTTTGGGGGGCCCGGACCCCAGGACCCCCCCTTTGGTGCGCCACTGGGCATGCATCGTGAACCCGGGATTCCTAAACATTTTGAAGACCACTAGCTTAGAGCTACAAATCCCCCTCCAAAAAACAACCACAACCGCACTTAGTCATATTGTACAAAAATACTTTTGTAACAGAAGTACATAAATTAAGTTTAAAACTTACAAACAAGCAAGTTTTAATGTATCAGAATTAAAAATTCAAAATACAGGGGAAAGAAAAAAAGATACAAAGCAAAAAAAATATAGGGTAAAGAAAAAATAACATTCAAATCTTTTTTTATGTAGACAACACGTACTACGAATATTTCCAACATATACATTAGTTTTTACAAGAACAGCGATTTAATAGATTTGACCGTGCCAACATTAGGGGTTTAAAAACAAATCATCATTTATTTTTTTAAGATTTATAATGGCGAAGGATCGGAACACCCACCCTACCCCAAAAAGTGATCCCGGTATAAAAACCCTTACCTTTAAAAAAAAATTATTATGAGCCTTAACGCAAAAAAAATGTAAAATTTGATGAATCGAAAGTTTCTTCTGTATGAATTAAAAATAAAAATTGGGAGTTTTAAGAAAAGGACAACACAAAATAATACTTAAATAAAACCCTCCTATCTTCCCAAATTATCAGAAGGAAACGAATAATGACCTGAGCTAAGATATGTAGTAATTAAAAAAACGGCGAAAAAAAACAATTATGTAGAATCCAATATATTTTTTTTCTAAAAAATTTAAAAAAAATCAGTTTTTAAAAATCCGAGAACTTGAAATTGCTTTTTCTAATTTTTATTTAACTTTCCAAAATTTTTCCCAAAATACCTTTGAAAGATTAACCCCTGGTTCGACACGTGCCGAGCAGAAAACGATAAACGAATGCAATGCGCAGTACTTGTTGATCCTTTTTATTCCCTATTCGGTTACAGCAGATTTGGGGGAGACGGGCTTTGTTGTCATGGAGATGGCGTATTTTTTTCTTCCTTTTCCCCGAAAGCAACAGAAAACAAATCAACGGAGTTGGACATGGGCGATCTCTGCCAACATTAAGGGGAATTTCGAAAATGAAGGGCATTTTGAATTTTATTTTGACTTTTATTAAGAATTTAACTTAAATTACTTATATATCAAAAAAACTTATATTAAGTGAGAATAAACCAAAACACGTAGCCTTAATTAACACAGATCGCGCTTTTGATCACTTATCAATATAATTATCTATATCCGCCCCACTTTTTCCCAAAAAACGGTTCAGAATATAATCTTCCTACCTCGGTTTCTACGCAACGTCCAATACACATCGATATTTTCTGCTGGCGTACAATAGTATGTACCTTTGATGAATGGCTAGATTTTCGTGATTCTAGGGAAGCCGTCAAACAACACTTTATCTTTTTGAACTGAACTTTTTTAAATTGCCCATCGCGCCTACAAAAAATTCTGTCCTTTTTAAAAGGGTTTTCTTATTTGATCTATCCTTCGTTTCACCCTTGGGTTTGGTTGGAAAAGATTTCCATTAATGTCGTCAAAGAACACAGAGGTTATAAAATTTGAGAAAGGACGCGTGGGTCACAGAGTGGTTTCCCCCTCACCCTCCAGCTGCACTAATGCCCGCTGCTTTTCTGTTAATTATTTTCAAATTATTTTTATATGTGCATGTCACAATAAGGCCCAGTGGTCGAGTAGTCCTATCGAATTTTCTTTCAAATTAAGTCCCTTTTGAAATAAAATAACAGCATGTATATAACTTTCTCCAGAGAAATGATGTGAAAACTAAATTCCGAAGAAATGTGTGATCTTGATGCAAGTTTCCTTTTTTAGATTTACCTTTTTTTTAATTTTGAAAACTTTCAATGGAAGTATATTTGATCAATCCTTTATACTCAAATAATGAATTAGAAGGAATATCTCCCCGAAACTTTTTTTGATTACATTATAAATGAGGGTTTGAATATTTACACAATACAAAAATTTTTTTAAAAAATTCGTTAATTAGAGCTTTAAATTAAATTGATAGTTTTTAGTACCGTAAGGTTACTAAAGTTGAAAGTATTATACAACTTTGTAACTTAAAAAACCGTCAACATTTCATTGCACTATTTTTAAAACCACGCGCCCAAAACCCGGTCCGGCTATACCGGCTAAGGTCGATAACCTTTCATCCCTATGCAGTGGGTTTATAAAAGAACCCAAACTTACTTGGGACTTTAACATGGGGGGCCCATTCGACGACCACCGATCGGGACATCGCCATGCACCCACCACCCAATTTACGTATACTGGGAAAGGGAAGTAGTGCCTGGCCCTCACGATGTGTGCCCACTGAGTTTATGTCACAATAGTCAGAACCGAAAAAAGAAAAGTTTCCAGGTAATTTTTAAAAGCTTTGTGATATATGTAAAGGTAAACAAGAATTAAAGATAGAATAAAGGAAAACTATTGAAAATTAAAAGTTTTTTTATAACTAACCAGGTCAGTGTGAGATACAAATTGGTTTAAAATAATTTTTCAGCTGTCATTCATACTTTTTTTGGCACGAACCTGGTCGACGTAGTTACTGTCAAACCTGGTCCTCAAGACCCCCCTTAGATAAATCTGTTGAAGATGAAAAATCCCCCGTTGGTGGGGTGGGGAAAATTTTAAAAGTGGAATATCGTCAGGTGTCATTCTCATCACGACCGCAAAAAAAGGGTCCACACCAGCGCCTTAGTGTTGCTGAAGTGCGACTTTAATAAAAAAAATCATTCAGACACATTAAAAAAAGAAATTTTATTGCCTAAATTAAAAAAAACAAACCAAGAACTGATCTTTTAAAAGGGTCCGGCACTGAATTTTTTTAAAAAATTATTGATTTGACTTTTTACATTTTTTTAAAAGTTCCAAAAATTTTTGCTTAAAATGATAAATTTAGTAGCGCACACAGGAATTTTTTTAAGGGGGTGTCCAGGGTTTAAAGTCCACCATTCTTATATTTTATGATCCTTTTTATTTTGTCGATTTTCGGGAAAAAAAAGCAGTAAAAAAATAATACTTGGGAAAAAAAATTAGCATTAATTAATAAAAAATTAATAACAAATATTTAATTAAATTTTTACATATATTAGAATTATAATAATCGGAAAAATCAAGGGTTTTTGGGGGGTCCGACCCCCAGGACTCCCCTTTGTGCAATTCATGTATAGATATATAGAAAATAATAATTGGGGAAATATTTTTTTTTTATTTTTTAAAAGGAAGCCACCCCATTGACAAATTACAAATTTTTTCTTTAAAGCCGTTTCCAAAATGCAAATTTTTTTTCCCCCTTTTTGTACCTTTTTCTCAAAAACTAATAATTGGATCCTAAAAATTTTTATGAGATACTTTCAACATGTTTACACATTTTAATGGAGGAAATAAGATATATCCAGGAACTGTTTTAGATAATGTATTTTTAAACTAAATTTTAAAGAAAAAAATTTGGCAATTTTTAATAAATTCATAATTATTTTAATTTTTAACAAAAAGACAAAACCCTCCCTTAAAGTCTTATTGATAGCTTCTATAACCAACTGTGAAAATTTCATCTATTAGTCGCAAGCAGTAGCGCACACAGAAATTTTTCAAGGGGGGTCCGGGGTTAAAAGTTCACCATTCTTGTATTTTGCTCTTTTTGATTTTATCGATTTTCGGGAACAAAACTAATTATTGAATAAATAATTAGCATTAATTAATAAAGTTAATTATTAATAACAAATACTTAATTAAATTCTACGTATTATAAACTTAGAATTATAATCAATAAAAAAAATCGATGGCTTTGGGGGGTTCCGGACCCCAGGCCCCTGTGTCGCCACTGATTGGCACTTATAGATACTGGTAGTACAGTTAGTCTAATCCACGAAGATGTAAGCACGAAGATTGTTGACCATTCAAGACTATCCAAAATAAACACACTGTGTTATACGGTTTAGGACAAACTGAAGTAGTAACCAAGGGCTCCTTCGAGTATGATTTTGTCTTGGGCAAAGATCAATATTCTTTAACGTGGCATGTGGTGCCAACCAAACAGCTCAATTTTGAAGCCATTATAGGTACAGACATTTTGGGATAAGCTTCTTTGAATTTCACTCAAGATGGCGTTATGTTCCATAAGCATGAGGAAAAGGCATGGCTAATTGAAATATCCTGAGTACATCCTGAAAATGAGTTAGATTTCAGTCACATCCTTGACTCACAAGTGAAAAATGATCTAATCAGAATAATTTCATCGTATAAACCTGAGAAGACTGAATCCACAGATGTGACAATGAGAATAATACTGAACGATGATATCCCAGTCTATCAACCAGCACGTCGGTTGTCGTACGCGGAAAAGCAAATTGTGAACAAACACATTGAAGAATGGCTCGAACAAAGAAAAATCAGAGACCTGTTGATGCAGGAGCTAGAAGAACAATATTTAGATCAAAGAGAAAGCATGCGCCAAGATGCAAAACGAAACATCCTCAAAATCCAAGCTGCGAACAAGAAAACTTATAATAAGAAAAGGAAAAAGGCTCCCGAGTACCAAGTTGGTGATTTGGAAGCGGTCCAACGTACACAATTTGGTGGAGGCCTTAATCTTAGACCCAAATTTTTCGGACCATATCAAATTACTGAAGTCAAACCTAGAGACAGATATGCAGTTGAGAAAGTAGGGGATCACGCTGGGCCAAATGTAACCGCTACTTCCGCTGATTTAATGAAGTATTTTTCTCAGGGAAAAGGTAATTTCAAATGTAACATTTTTTTTAAAACTATAGAGTATACTCTTCACTTTTTTGTTTTTATGCAAAAGAAACGAAAACAAAATTTTTTTAAAAAGGGGGTCCGAGTTAAAAGTTCCCCTTCTTGTATCATGCTTTTTTTATTTTGTCGATTTTCAGGAACAAAACAAAGTAAAAACTAATTATTGAATAAAAATAAAAAATTTTAATTAAAAAATTAATCATTAATAACAAATATTTAATTAAATTTATTTTTATAATTAGAATTAAAAAACCAATGGGAAAAAAAATCATTTTTGGGGGCCGGCCCCCAGGTCCCCTTGTGTGCGCTACTGCTTATGCATGTTGTGTACTTTTTCTTATATTTTGTAATGTAATGCGATATGAAAATGATGAGAATTCTCAAAGGTCACTAGGTCATCGGACAGTCGGGTTTGGGCCCAATTTTGTGGTTTTAAAAATTTGGGGAATATAAAAAAACCCTCTTCCGATCAGTGAGGACAACCTCACCAATAGATGGCGCTACCAGAAAATATATGCCCCCCCGGGAAGTGGGGTTTTGAGGGAGAACCCACGGGAACGAGAGAGACGCGAGGGGACAGACCCGGTTTACGAACGGGGAGGTCATTTCGGTCTAGGGGGGTGTCAAATGGGGTTAAACATAATTGAGGAAGCCCCGTGAAATAACCTCATAAAAGTTTGTTAATCAGTTTTTAATAAAAAATCCCCCAATGTTTTTCATTAAAAAAAGTAATTTTATTCTAATCAGTTTATTTCTTTTGAATATCAAGATCCGGGCTTTAGTGCCCTCACCCCTAGACAAAAAAAGGGAAGCCACTTGTAAAAAATTAAAAATACACCCTACATATATTTTGGGTTTTTCGTTCCGAAAAAAATAAGGGTTTTTTGTTCAGTTCCGAATGAATAATTTTTTTTTTATGCATATTCTTTTTAAATCATATATTTCTAGTTTCAACTGAATTAAATCCCCCTTTTTTCTACAAGTAGTTTCGAGCGGAAACGGGAAAACAAAAAAGTACTGGTGAACATAAAAAGGGGAAATCGAGAAGCAATATAAATGAAATTTTAGATAATTATATGGTAAACTTTAAAATTTAAAAAGCACGAGGGAGTTTTTACAGTAACAAAATGACTAAAATTGAACCGAAAAAAAACCGATATTTTTTCCAGCTCAGTTTCGGTTTTCGTTCAAACCAAAATAAGGTTTTTTTCCGGGTTGTTTTCCAGTTCCGGTTCGAAAGCCTGTTATGAAAAAAAGCCGGGGTTTTTTAGAGCACTCAAATTCTTTTTTTCCCCAATACTTTTAATTTCGTGTTTTTTTTTCTTATAACAAAGATTTTTTTAATTAAAAAAAAATTACGTCGTTCTGTTTTAATCTTTTAAGAATATTTGTTAGTGAGTTTTTTGTTCCATGAAATTTCCCTGCTTATATATTCGTTTTTAAAAATTCATAAAAAAAAGGCTAATTTTGGGTTTTAAAAAACGGGGTATTAGATGTGAAACCCAAAAAATTGTTTTTTTTACATTGTCTGACTTTTTCCCCATCAGACTGAATTATATAATAAAAAATTAGGTGGTCAAAAAAATATGTAATGCATGTTTGCTCGAATTTTGCCATTCATCCATGAAAACTTTTCGGGTTCCCATTCTGTTGGTGGGTGGGAAGGTTTTAGGAGTGGTTCAGATGTCGTTCTCGTCACTTGACCTGGTATAAAAAACGGGCCCGTCGCCGTTAACCCTCGAGTTTTTTTTAAAATTCCCCCCCCACCAAATGAAACCCTTTCCCCTTGATTATCTACGTGAGCTAGGGGTTTAGGTTTAAATTTAAAAGAACTAGAAGATTCCATTGATCTTAGTTTGACTTTATTAAGCCCTTTTCACAGTATTTTAAACCCCAAACAGATAAAAATATATGTAGAGAATCTACGATGAAAAAACACATAATAAAAGGGTAATACCTTAAATCAACTCAGACCACTATCAATATCAAACCCCGGGCCTTTAATCTCAATTCCAAAAAATATCTAAAACACAAGTCCTAATTTTAAAAAAAGTCAATCCTACCTTGATCCGATCTCCGATCAAATTTAGGGGGAAAAGTTGCGCCTTTACTGGGGTGCAATTTGGGATGCACCTTGGGCCCAATGGCTCTTATCTTCGGGGTAACCTCTGTTGGCCGTCATTTTCACAATCGTATCACTCTATCAGTAAGGAAACAGGAATTTTTTTAAAGGGGGGTTGGGAAAACCCCATTCTTGATTTGTTTTTTTTGATTTTGTTTTTTTTTCAGGGAAAAAAACATAATAAAAACGAATTATTAAAATAATTTTGCATTAATTAAAAAAAATTAAACATTAATAACAAATATTTAAAATTTAAAATTTTTCGGTTTTTATACTTAGAATTATAACCAATCGGAAAAAAACAAGGGGGTTTTGGGGGGCCCAACCCCCCGGCTCCCCCATCTTTGTGTGGCCACTGCTCTCTATTTTAACATTCCCCCAAATTTCCATCTTACTTACTCAAAACCCCTTTATATTTAAAAGCTATCTAATTTGATCTTTATTCACGTTTTGTTTTGGGTTTTGGGTGGGAAAAGAGTTGCCATTAATCCTGGCCCCAAAAAAAACCCAAAGGACATGTTAATTAAAAAAATGCGTGAGCCCGTCATAGCTTTTAAAAGCGGGGATTAAGAGACACTTACTCCC
This sequence comes from Trichonephila inaurata madagascariensis, assembly GCA_019973955.1. Classification (NCBI taxonomy): domain Eukaryota; kingdom Metazoa; phylum Arthropoda; class Arachnida; order Araneae; family Nephilidae; genus Trichonephila; species Trichonephila inaurata. The sequence continues at coordinate 22,599 of BMAV01007371.1, forward strand.
CCCTTGTTATCATAGTAATATTCCGCGGTAAACCGGAAAAGGTCAGGGGGCGCGAACTTTGTGGCCAGCGTTGTCGAGTCACAGGCTCAAAAACCCAATGGGCCCCTTTAAAACCCCCGTGTAGAGGGCGCTTTACCAACCCCCATATCGGCAATTGAATTGTAGTGTTTTTTCTTCTTTTTTCATCTAGTAATAGATTTTGGGTTTTTTTTATTATTGATGTTGGGAATCCAACACATTTTTTTTTTATTACATTACTGATATTTTTTTCTTATTGTTACGGGCAAAATGTATTTTCCAAACTAATTTGGGGATTTTTCCCCGGTCCGGGGCTCAAAACCCCCCCTGGGGGGTCGACTCAGCCTTTCATCCCTTCAGTGGGGCGATAAAAAGAATACCCGCTTGTTGGAAACCCAAAACCGGGAAATTTGCGTCAGACTGACCCACCTGACCGGTACCTGCGAATGCCTTTTAGTGGGCCCCAAAATCAAAAAAAACTGAGATCAGAACCCCAAGTCTTGGCCCCCATGGGGGGTTTCATCTCTGGTAGTGACGTAGCTACCGCCGATCATCGATGGGCCCCCCAAGCTTCAAGGGGGCAAAATTTGTAACTATAACCCCACCAACAGGGCTCCCAAAATCTATAAAAGGGCCCCAAAAGGAAATTTTTGGGTAAAAGGCCCCTCAGCGCTGGCTACGACAGTGATCTCTGGTTTTTTTTTTTACTAGTAAAAGATACAAATTTCGAAAACGTGTTTAGAATTTTTATTCTTTGGGGGAAAATAAATATATAAATAAAATCCTCTCCTCAACTCTTAATTCTTCCCAAAAATTTCTTTGGGAAATTTTTTTTTTACATGGAATTTTTTGGGAAAAATGTCAGGAGCTATTTTTAAAAATTTTTGCAAACTTAATTCCGAAAAAAAGTAATGTTTTCCCCTTTAAATCCAGCCCCACAAAATTGTGCGGGTTTGAATTCTTTTTCCCCTTTAAAGGGCCCAAAAATTTTTTCCTTTTTAAAAATTTCATTTTTTCTGGTTATTAACGGGTAATACAAAACCGGGGAAAGACACTTTAAAAAAAAAAAAAAGTTTTTTTTTTCCCCCGCCCTGGGAAAGTAGTGTAACAGCCCGAACGTGGGGTTTGGGTTTTAAAAGGTTATAGTGTTTTTATCGTAATTTATCTTTCGATAAAAAAAAAATTGCAAAATCATACAAAATTACTTTTTAAATTTTAAAACAAAAATAATAATTTAAAAAAATTTTTTCTATAAAATAAAAATTTTTTATGTAGTTTATATAAGTTTTTAAAAAAAATAATCATTAAATTTTTTTCTTTTTTTATTAAAATTTTTAAATTGTTTGAATACAGATGCTTTTTTTTTGTTGTCATTATTTTATCTATGTTTTTCTTTTAAAGTAAATTAAATTTTCTTATTTAACTTTTCAATGTTTTTAAAGGGAGTGTTCCCAAAACCCCGGTCCGTGGATCAAAAAACTACCGGTCCGCACAAGAAAACATTAAATTGTTTTCCTTTTTTTTTCCCGTGGTATATTTTTTTGGGGTTTTGGGGTACTTTTTATGAAAAATCACTTTATATTTATTTTTTATTTTAACTTTTTTTTTCCCCAAAGAGAAAATACAATTAAATTTAAAAATTTTTAAAAAAAAAACAATCCAAAAAAAAAACAATCAACGTCCTCCCCCTCATCAGGCCGCGGTAATATTGACAAACGTTGACGGGTCCGCGGCTATAAAAAGGATTGGGGAACACTGCTCTATATAGCGGATTTTCCATATCACGAACTTTTTTTCGGGATTTAGCGACTTTTTTAAGTAGAGGTCCAACTGTATTTTCTTGTATTATTTTTTCTTTTTTACAGGAAAAAAATTTTTCCCTTTTGGGAATGGGAAAAAAAATACGGAAAAAACCAGCCACCGGGGAAAGGGTTTTAAAAGGGATGGGAAGGAAAAAACGAGGTGGTTTCCCCATATTTCGTAGAAAGGTGGCTAACTTTGGCTTTTTAAATACCCCCCGGAATAGCCTATGACATGAGCCAATTTTGTTTATCCGAGCTATTTTCACACTCCACTTCTACAAACGCCACACAAAAACATCCGACAGGAGGAACATCATGAAAAAAAGTATGCGCAGAGTTACCTAGACACACATTGCATCGGTGAAATGAATAATAAAATGGACGACATCGAACAATTTGTCGACAAAATTTGACACTAAAAAAGACAATGCAAAGAAAAAATTATTTTTCAAAAACTCAATATAAATATTTTTTTTTTCAAACTACTCTTGAAAATTTTGTAGTAAAATTTCATTAAGTTCTTGCGAATGTTTTTGTTTCACTGATTTTTATTAAATAAATGCACATATACATATCTATGTAAATAAAATGTGCTCTAATAAACTTGATTAAAAATCAGACATTATAAATAACTATAAACATTTTACTAAATATTGCTTAAATCAGAAATACCCAATTAATTTTATTAATAGTTATATGAATAAAGCTATACAAAATAGTTAGGATTAAAATTCTGAGATTGATAATAGTTTATTACTATAAAAAATATTTCATAGTTATAGTTATTCCATAATCTAATATGAAAATTACTTATATATTATTATTTTATTCATATTTACTCTAGTGTTTTTAAAGTTATGCTATAATTTGCAACTCTTATTAATTTTTTTTTACATTCTTTTATACTTTTGTTAAGTGCTATATTTCAGCCCTTCCCAAATTTACTTAAATCTGCATTAGGGTCTGAATCTGGCAATAACTTATTTATTGCACCTCGATTTAGCCGGCTTTGCATTTGTAAGTGCAATTTTAGGTAAGTTACCTCTATCTTATAATGGATTTAGATATTCCCATCCATTATTTCCTATTGGTTTTTGCTCAGTGTTATTTACATAAAAGGGAAGTTTGGCTGGCCAAAAACATGTTCAACCCCACTTTTATATAAATTATTTTTATATATTAGCTGTTCTAAGTCAGTAATGTTTATAACACTGCAGCATCCATTTTAAAAATTTTAACTCGATTACTCATATGTCCTTCATTTTGTGATTTTTTCTACTGTCTATGTGTTTTCGAATGTTATTGTTTGGATGTTATCTCTTGTTTGTAGAGAATTAGCCTATATATATATATATATATATAGTAATATAAAATTAAAGTGAAGAAGTACTAAAACCTACAGTGCTAAAGCAGGAAGAAATTGGAATTCACCAGACACAACAAATGTAGATACAAAATGTCATATATATACAGTCGAACCTCTATATTGCGCGTTTTTCTATATAGCGAATTTTTCCGGCCTTAACATTTCCTTTTTTTTGTAAAATAACCCTACATAGCGGAGTGCATTTTCTATATAACGAACTTTTTTTGGGGGATTCACTAACACATCTTATATCCTTTTCCCCCTCGTGAGTTGTCCCTTCCGTTTTTTAAAAGAATAATGTATGCTTAATTTACTTGTTTGCTTTAAGTGGGGGGGTTCAATACGGGGCCCCCCGGATTTTTTTTAAAAAATTTTTAAATATATATTTTTGGGGTTTTTTCATTTTAAAATTTATTTGAGGAAAAATATATATATATAGTTTAGTCCAAAGACTTTTGGTTAATTTGTTGTGTCGGGGTAAATTTCAATTTTTTCCCTTTTACCCCTGTAGGTTTTAGTACTTCTTCACTTTTATTTTATATTACTATATATATATATATATATTTACAATGTATTTGTCTGTTACCTGTTCTTGTTTTAAAATAAATCCTTTTTTGATAATAGAAATGTCCTTTGAATAAAATAGATTTATAATCAAACAGTTACAAAAATTTTTTTTTACTATAGAAAATTATTTTTTTTCATAAATTTCGAATTGCACTATGCATATCCTTTACTATGATGATCGGGATTCTCTGTTTTTGGGGACTTTCGTTTCTCCTCCTTTTCTGTTTGGGCCCAAAAAAGCAAAATGCAGTCAGAGATTTTTTTTAAAGTCTTAAAAAATATTCAAGACGGTTAAGATTAAGGACAATGTATATTAATCGTTTTTGAATGACACACAACCAAATTTCAACAATGGTAACGAAAAACCAATTAAAAAAACACCGTAATTTTTTAAGAAAATGGGAACTGAATATTTTAAACATTTGATCATTGCATTTTGGATTATAAAACATTTTTTGATCTATGTCTGTATACATAAAAAAAATAAAAACAATAATAATAATTCATTTTTTTTTAAATTTTTTATCAATAAATATTTTTTTTTCCCAAAACTGATATTGAGGTACATATTTTTATGTGCGGCCCACGAGATGTTAATGTTTTTCCGAAGTGTCCCGCAAGGTCTTTAGGTTGGACAACCCTGCTTTAAATCATGAAATGTCCTTAAAATTCATTCATTTTAGTATAAAATTAATTTCTTAATGTTGAAAATACAATGAATTCTTCGACATTCTTTTTTCTTGTTTTTCTTTCTTTTTTGATGGGTATAATATATAAAATAAACATATGTTAATTTTAAAACAGGTGTCGATAATTACTTTTTTTAATATATGTAGTGTTTATGAATTTAAAATTTGTCTTACGTGGTTTATAAAGTATATTAAAAGATGAACCTCTATATAGCGATTTTTTCATATAGCGAACTTTTTCCCGGGATTTTGTGACTTCGTTATATAGAGGTCCGACTGTATATATATATACGTATATATTTGCAATATCCTTTAACACTAAGTTCTTTTAGCTAGAAAAAATATTTCAGTCCCCTCAGTTTCGTGTTAAACAATTTTCACTGAATCTAATTGCACCTTTTAAAATTAATTATTAAAAGGTTTAAATCTTTTACATTTCTTATATATTTTTCCTTACAGTGTATGGATTTATATTCCATTAATATTTATTTTTTAAAAAAAAGCTTCGACAGTTTGCTAAGTTTTTGTTACACTATAAACAAGATGACAACTATTTTCAAAAATTAAAACTTGTCGATGAAGAACTCGACAGTAACAGTACCTAAGAATATATAAATATGACGGATTATGTATAGGAGTGAATAAGTACCATAAAATGAAAAAAAATTAAAAACCCAAGGAAAAAAACCCCACATTTATGGCAAATTACGACCATATGGTCCTGAAGTAACTTTAGAGTGCAAGGGGAGTGATCTATTGTTACCCTACTCCGAGGAATAAAGAGAGGCAGGAAGGGAAGAATACTTCAGTAGTGAATGACCATGAAAAGAAGGAGCAGATTTGTGCGGTCTTGTCTACAATTGAATTTTCTGAAGGAGCGTCATTTTGCATCTATCTGCATGTTCAGTGGTGTGTACAGATCCTTTTACGGAGGGTTTTTACACGAAAGCACTGAGACGTACTTTTTATGTTAAAAAATAAAAGATCTGTTGGCCTATGAGAGGAGTGGGAAAGAGTGAATATCCCAGTTCCCCCTCCCTTTTTGTACGTTACTGCGTATATTAGGGTGGAAAGCTGTTATATGGAGGGAAAAAAATTATTAACAGGAACAGGGCCGTTCCTAGCAGGTGTGCAGCACGTGCAGACCACATAGGCGGCCAAAACAAGGGGCGGATCAGGGACGCTTTTCCACTTAGGCACACTAAATCCGTGTCTAGGGAGCAAAAAAATGAAGGGCGATAAAGAAAAAAAAAGAGAACAAATTAAAATTTCAGCGAACAAGCCACCGCCTAGGGAATAATGTATGTGTTGTGTTTCTGTGTGTGCATGTGCGCGGAACTATGGAAAACATCTACTATTGAAAATGAAAAGCTTAACAGTTTGATGTTGCTATGCACTCAAAACGATATTTTAATGTTAATTGATTACACTGATGTCACTAACGATTTTGCAGTGATCAAAGCTTGAAGAAAACCCTTATTGTGCAAGTACAATGACAGTGACTCAACAAAGAATAAGGATGTCTAAAAGTAATAGATAGTAAAGCGATAAACAATGATATTAACAAGTTGATAGTAGTTCATACAACAATGTATACGCTATACCAGTGGTCTTCAGCCCTCGGTCCGTGGATCAAATACTACTGGTCCACACAAGAAACATTAAATTATTTTCATTTCATTTACTGCGGCATATTTTTCTTGTGTGTTTGGGCTACTCTTTATGAAAATCAATTTGTATTCATTTTTGGTGTAGCTATATTTTTTTCTGAAGCAGTTTAAATACACACACACAATTAAAATAAAATTATTAAAACAAAACAATATAAAATATAAACAATCAACGTCTTCCCCCTCAGCGGGCCGCGGTAAAATTATCCAACGTTGACCGGTCCGCGGCGATAAAAAGGTTGGGGAGCATTGCTTTAAGGTACCCGACTACCCTAAAAACATGATTTTTTTTAAAAAATTGACAAACTTTTTTTATGATTTTATTTTATAGGCAATCTTATTAGCTTTATAAAAATACCAAGTTTTTTTTTATTTTCCATTTACTAGGACAGAAACTACAAGTGTTTTAGTAAAAGCAGATGTCATAACTTTACATAAGATGTCAAACTTTAAAATGTGCGTTTTACTCGAAATGTGTTTTTTTCCCACTAAAAGAGTTCAAACGGGGACAGGGATTATTCAAAAAGTTTTTAAAATAATTTGCTGAAATTTTATGTGTATTTTCTGTATAAAATAGAAGTTTTTTAATCTTCAGATTTATCATTCGCTGTTTATTACAAAATTTACAATTCTTTATCTGAATATTATTTATTTATTTTTTAAGCAATTTCATATAATAGCTAAGATAAAGTGCCCTAGTTTTTATAAAAATTAAAATGTCTCTTACCCTGAAGGTCATTTCAAAAAGTAATACATCAAAATTGAAAAAGTGAGAATTTGTTCTTTTACTATTTGAACTGAGCGGGCCCCGTTTATGATTTTTGTCAATTTTTACCCATCTTTCGCATTTTAGTAGTAATAATTTATTTTTCTCTTCTTAATTTTAGCCTTTTTTTTTCTTATAAATGTACTAAATAAATCTAAAAATCACAAGAAAATCTCCATACTCCATTTTTTAAAAAAAAAGTTGTCGCAAGTAGTCCGATACCTTTTAACGAAAAATCCTCTAGAGCGGTGACACGTTAGGTCTTTGCACGCGGGTGGCCAACACCCTAGGATCGGCCCTGGATGAAGTGGAAACTTCGGAAAAAGAAATTGATAAACCAAGGGAGGAACCTGATGAAGTAATGGAGATTAATCATGATATCGAAAGTAAATTTGAGAAAAAATGAAACATAAAACGTTTGAGGCGAAAGGAAGATTTTCAAATATTACCTTAAGCACTCCATATAAAAGGATATGAAGCCACAAGTGAACCACAAGACACATTGCGCCATGTCAAAAGGGCACTAGCACACAAGACAACATGCTGTTTGTCTATCATCTAAGGACAATAAAGCTACAATGATTTGAACAAAATATGACAGCTTTGTCTGCAAGTATCATTCCTGTAATATTGGCGAAAAGTGTATGTGATTTGTGTCCTTTATTAAAATCACGCACATTTGACACATTTTAGCTCAGTTTGATTGGATTTTTTTCTCAAATTATGAAATTAAATTTTTGAAAAGTCCTTAAAATTATGTAAGTATACTTTCTCTTAGTTAAATTATTAACTGAGATTACGATTTTTATCGTGTACAATAAAATAATTATAAAACAAGGATTGGCGAGACTCAATAACCCTTTGCGACCAGACCACCCACTAAAGTTACTATCGAATGCTCGACTGCTCCCATGTGAAAAGATATTGGGGTGGGGAGGTAATTTCCCCCAGAGTGTATGGAAAAAAGATGAAAAAAGAAACGAAAAAGCACTGGTGATTTTGTTTTCCAAACTATGCTGTGGTTCTACGGGAGTTTAAAGTCAATCGTTGAAAATCACAGTTATGCACTGATGCTTAAAACAGAAATGCATCACTGAATTTCTTCCACAATCAACTTACGTAAACAAAAACCGAATTCCTGTCTCTATTTTTCATAAAAAAAATCTAGGGAAATATTTGTCTTTTATGTCTATTCTTTTCAAAACGATTGAACTGGCGTCGCGCGAAACAGTTTTTTTTTCTCTCTCTATTTTCCCACGGTTGAACCGTGATGAGACGTTAAAATATTTTTTTTATAAAATCAAAGAAAAATGACTCCCAACTCTATAATTCTGTTAAGTTTATAAAGTTTTTATATAAATAGACTTCTCTTTCTTAAATTTAGGGGATAATTTATAGCTGAGGTAGAAGGATATTTATTTTTTTAAAAAATTACTATAAAATATAGAGAAAGCGTTTAAAATTTTCTGAACGATTTCGATAAAGAATTAAAGGAATTAAATATTTTAAGCAAAAAAATCCAGGGGAAATCTTAAAATTCTTTATTAAAAATACTGTTTTTTTTATTTTAAAAACAATTTCCTTTTAAAACAGTGGGCATGAACAAGCTGAAGGTCTCGAAGCATACGTTTTAGCGCTTTTTGAGAAGATATATTTTTATTCCATGATTAAAAAACTTCCGTGGAAATACATAGTAAAAGAAAACATTATTAACTGGAAACGGAAACAATCATCAATCTCTATTTTTACATGGAAAGAAGACTCTAAATGAATACTCGAAAAAGATACGCATTTGCCTCTTAAATTCCTATAGAAAAATCAATGATAACAAGAGAAAATCTGACGAAGCACAAATCAATTGCGAAAGCATCTGTAGAAACAAACAAATAAAATTAAATACCAAGATGTACAGAGTAATAAAGTAAAAAAATAATATTGTTCGTCTTTTGCAGGAGACATTTAGCTCAACGCAAGACATTTTGTTTAGTTCTGTATCAAAAGAATATCGTAAGGCGTATAAATAATGAAATACATCGGATGGATAGTGCATTGGACTTCTAAACTAAAGGTCGTGGGTTCGAATCCCACCTGGGTTGGCCTAATTTCTGAGAATGTGGTTTCTTTCTTTTTTTTTACTATACTATTTTATTAGAATGACTAAATTTATGGTAACAAACGAAAAAAAAAAATAGTCCAACACCCCCTATATAGAAACGAAAATGGAAAACCACTTCCTCTATTTTGTCACTTAATATTGTGATTCTCTCATATGTATGTACATATTTATATATTAATTGTAACTATTTTATAAAAAGTAACTAAAATAAGTTTTTCTTTGTAGACCTAAGTAGGAATTGACTTACCGTAAAATCCGGCGTATAACGCGCACTTTGAACACAAAAAATGAGATCGAAATATTAGGGTGCGCGTTATACGCCGGGTATAAAAACTACAGCTTTAAAAATAACAAAAGAGATGATCATAACAAAATTTTACTTTTACACATATCGAAATACTGTTTATTTAAAAGAAATGATATACCTTATGAACTAAAAGAGTTCAAGTTCTAGAAATATACTATTATTTCACAAAAGTCTGACATAATATCTCGAATAAATGACTTCAGAACATAACAACGTTGTATACTAAAATTTTAGATTTCTGCATAAAAAGCGGGGTGCGCGTTATACGCCGGATTTTAAGGTAATTCTTTTTTTTAATATTATTTCTTAATAATTATCCATTGAAAAATTCTACCGGTACTTGTGCTTAAGGTATCCAACTACGTTCGGAACCGTGATTTTTCAAATGCGTACAAACTAATATTTTTTTAATTTTTAGGGTCTCTTAGATTAGAATATACGTATGAAATTGTTTTAAGAATATTATTACAATTAAAAATGATTTAAATGCAATATTTTGGCCAAAAATGAACATAGAATTGTTTATTTTCCAACTATTCTTCTTCTATGGAAAATGCTTCTGTAATAATAGTATTTTGCCCATATTGAGCTCAGACCTCTGTACAGAGCCTGAACTAGGATTTTTGAAATATATAAAAATTTGCCGACCCCTGCATTAGTGAGATTTTAATACAAACGAAAAAACTAAACTTCAAATCTAATAATTCAATACTTCAAAAAAGAAGTAAAAAGTAACATATAATATTTATAATTGGGTAACTACTTTAAAAAATTTATGTGGAAACAATATTCCTAGGTATTTTTTCACCTCTTTTAAATTAAGGAGCGTCAAAAGTGAGATTTGTTGCTATGACAACTTGAGGGGGAAATTCCGAGAATGGATCGATATTTGTTCGCAGGTCATCCACGTGCGTGCTAAAGGAGCTCGGAGATGATAATACCAAGAAAGGATTTCCGGGGGAAGTTTTCCTCGAGGTAACTAGAATAGGGAACGCAGTTAGCAACAGGTCTGAATATATAACAGAGATTCAAATTTATACAATATTGTTCCTTAAAATGTCTTTAAAAGCATTAAAAACTGACCGAAAATGCTGTAAAATTTAAAAATATCACATTAAGTTTAAAAAATTGATGAATTAACAGTAGCATTTCCAGACTAAATGATCGATTTTCCTCGTCACATGGCAACCGGTCAAAGTATTCTATAAATCATTTTTATATAAAAAGAACAAAATGAATTAGAAACTTGAATTAGATTTGATTTTGATGAACAAACAACTTAAAAATTTTCTTGAAAATTCAAAAATAAATTTTTTAAATGTCACAAATTTTAGAAGAAAAAATTATTTAGTATAAAGTTGACTCAAAACGGCAAAAAATATTAAAGAAATTATGAATTTTTTTGGTTTTCAAACCATGAAAAAAGAACTGTATGAAAGTTAGTAAAATATCTGCTATATATTACTTAAAAGAGACGATAAATATCTACAAAATATTTTCATTTTAGGGTAGTTAATAATATAAATTATATAGCTCTATATTATTGAAAATTACTTAAGGTATCCGACTACGTTCGGAACCGTGACTTTAAAGAAGTGCATAAATGGATAATTTTCAGGATATTTAGTGTCGCTTGGATAATAATACATGTATAAAATTGTTTTAAGGACATTTTGACAAAAAAAAATTATTTAAATACAATATTTCGGCAAAAAGTTAACTTAGAATAACCTCCTTTCAAAATGTTCTCCTTTTGTGAAAAATGCATCTATTACAGTAATATTTTGCCTGTATATAGCTCAGAACCTCTGTTCAGAGGCTCAACTACGAGTTTTGAAAAATTCACATTATTTTCCGAGTTACAACCCATTGAAATAACTATCGGCGTTTCTTTTCTTAAAATTTCTCCCCTCTGTTGTCGTAAAGCATGGATAAACCCACTTCTAAGTTATATATTTCAAAAATTCTAGTTGCTGTACAGAGGTCTGAGCTATATACAGGCAAAATATTATTATAATAGAATCATTTTTCACAAGAGGAGAATGTTTTGAAAATGGGTCATTCTATGTTCATTTTTTTCAAATATTATTTAAAAATACTTTTTAATACTATTCTTAAAATAATTTTATATACAGTTTCTAATCTAAGTGACACTAAATATCAAATATTATCCATTTACACGCTTTTGCAAAATCACGGTTTCGAACGTAGTCGGATACCTTAAAAATTTTTTGGAAGAAAATAAAATTTTTTTGATGTATTAATTTTTATTTATTACAATACTAATCAATATGTCATTGTAGAAGTTATTATATTTAATTGCACACATTTACTTTTTAATTACATAAACTTTATGAATTTAAGTACCCTAAAATTGCAATAATATACACTCCTTTTCGCAGCTAAAAATTTTCTAAAATATAAGAAAAGGAGTATAATCTATTAGAGATAAACTTCTTTAATATTGTTATGAAAAATGTAATTTAATAATGTGTAATATAAATATCGAAAGTTTTTACAGGTACAATTTTTCTGTGAGGTTCAGTTTTCGCCCCTCAAATATATATATGTTACCGTTAAAGCGTGAAATCCTTTATTTCATATAATAACTAGATATTTCACATGAAATAACTAGACACACACAAGTCAGTTAAAGTATATAAAATTATTGAATTCTACGATTTAACTAGTTATTCTTTAAAATAACGATTACTTGATGGCTAAAGTATGAAATACAGCACTCGAAAGTTCTTTGAACTCTGGTTCCAGTTGCTTTTAGTCAATTTTCAACCCCAATTCAAAGTGTCATCACAACAATTCTTACTCTAATAAATAATGAAAAGTAAAATAAAAGTGTTTCATAAAATTTAAATTAATATCTCTTACAATTTTTTTAAAAAAAGCTTACACAATGTTTTTATGAAGCAACGGTTTTTCTTGACAGCATGTATTTTTTTGATAATACTTGTATTTTAAAAAAATAACTATTTCTGCAACATATTTTTTTCTTTCTGTTTAACTAATGTTAGCAATATGAGTAGTAAAAAAATGTCTGCAATAGGGATAAAATGTATTTTTCGAAAGATTTTAGCTGTTTATGATCAGTTAATTTATATAAAATATTTTTGAAATTGTTTTTTTTTCACTTTGACGGTCTGTTATTAGTTATTTCATGGAATAACTAGGTTAGGTATGAAATCCTTCATCTATTATATACTTTAAGGTATCCAACTACGTTCGTAACCGGGATTTTAAAAGAGCGTATAATGGATAATTTTCGTGATATTTAGTGTCACTTAGATTACAATACATGAATAAAATTGTTTTAAGAACACATTTTGACAAAAAAAAATTTATTTAAATTCAATATTTTCGCAAAAAATTAACTTATAATAGCTTTTTTTTCAAAATGTTCCCCTTTTATAAAAAATGCTTCTAAAATAATAATATTTTGTGTGTGTGTGCTTATATAAAGTAAAGACTTCTCCAGAGAGTCAGAACTTGGGTTTTTGAAAAATTGACATTATTCTCAGAGTTACAACCCATTGAAATAATTATCGGCGTTTTTTTTTTTTCTTAAAATTTCTCCCCTCTGTTGTCGTAAAACGTGGATAAACCCACTTCTAAGTTATATATTTCAAAAATTCTAGTGGAGCCTCTGTACAGAGGTCTGAACTATATACAGGCAAAATATTATTATATAATAGAAACATTTTTCACAAAAGGAGAATATTTTGAAAATGGGTCATTCTATGTTCATTTTTTGTTAAAATATTGTACTTAAATAATTTTTTATTTTGTAATAATATTCTTAAAACACTTTTATATACATTTTTTAATCTAAGTGACACCCAAATATAAAAAATTATCCATGTATACGTTTTTGCAAAATCACGGTTCCGACAGGCGGCCCTAGACAAAATAGTTGCTAGGGTCACTTCAAAGCGAAAGAAAGCAGCTGCTCCTACTGAAAATAATACTTCGGACAATACAAGTACTGTACCCAAATCACTGGTCAGAGGTGAAACCCGCAAAAGGGCGACTATTGACGAGGATGGATTTAGATTACCACCGAATAAACAGACCGCTAAGCTTAATGGTAAGCCTTTTCTTTCCTCCCCTGTCGCCATCTGAACGCGTCCAAAAACCCCTCTGCCCCATCATCCCCTTCCATAATCCTTTCTAACGCTTCTGAGGAGGTGGAGGAGATTGAATTTGATACCTAGCAAGCAGCTACGGCTGTCGCTTCTAGGTTAAAATCCCGCCATTCTTTATCCAGCCAAATCCGGATTGACCGACTTTTATGGTTTTTTGCGGCTCATAGCCTACCCCCCACGCTTCAAAGTAAATTATCAGGGCATTTCTGAGAATTACTGTCCAAAAGCGAGGGAGGAATATAGAAGCTTGTCACATATTTCAGGCACGAACAAATCGCATACAAATCTTTCATGTTAAAATCGGAAAGATCACTAAACTTATTTTGAGAGGGACTTCCCCACTTCCACCGAATCCTGAAGCCGTTAAAAAAGAAATTGAGTCGGAGGGTTTCAAAATTCACAAAAATTTCCCGTTTAACTAAATTCCAGCAAAGCCCCAATGCCAATTGATTTACATTCACTAATTAATGATCTAAATGCCGACTCGCCAATCTGGCTACCATGTAGATATGTTCGGTGCTCGTGTAGCTTTTCGAAACCGTAAGGATGGATCCCGTAATAGACGGCCCAACCAGTGTTGGCATTGGTCAGGGATTCTTCCACAGTTCGGAAGTTCGTCACTCCCAATGAAGTGCCTGAAATGTGCAGGACCCCATCAAGCAAAAGACTGTACTTTCAGTTTGAGGATCCCCTTAAATGCGCAAATTGCGGTGGAGAGCACGTAGCTAATTGGAGGCAACAAGTCCGCGTTTTCCAAAAAGCAAAAGGCTCCAAACCACCAAAACAAAGGTGGAAATATTAAAAATAATAATCCGGAAGTCCTCCAACAAAACATTAATCAAAGGAATCAAAATACTGCACCGCAGGTGACGCCCCTGTCACAAAAATTTGAAGAAAAAATAATAAACTTCGGTCTCTTCATATATTTACCAAAATTCACAGACCCTAAACTACCTTTTACCCAAAGTTGTCTCTGAACAAATTCCAGCAAAACCAACCAAGAAAAATATAAATAATAATAATGATCAAAATTTTCGGCTCTCTTCTGTTCTGTTTTTGGACATTTCCACGATGCAGGAGTAGAGACCAAAATTTCAGTAAAGCATTTCGGCAGGCTCTCCCTGCCCTAAAAAATCTAAATGATGCTACTGAGAAAGCCTGCGTAATTTTTTTGAAGCGTACGTAGCATAGTACAAGGGCGCAATTACGCCCCAATACCATAGCCTAACATTCAATTCCAACGTGCGGAATCTTTTGTCTATTTGCTTGAATGAATGGACTTCAACCCAAAATTTGTGAAGCCCCGTGACTTTGTATCAGAACAGAACCCTGATCTGTTGTTAGTTTAAGAAACGAAACTACAACCAGGTCTAGATCCACTTATTATGAATTATCGTCTTCATAAAGACGACAGAAATAATATTTTCCGCGTACTGAACAGATGGAGGTACTGCTATTTACTGCAAAAATAACTACGATCATAACAAAGTTCCATTACCGACTCTGTAGTATATGGATGCAACCGCAATCGAAATTAAATTTAATAATTTTCCCCCTATCCGAATTGTTTCAGCGCACGCTCGAAACACCCCGGAAAATAATAGAAAATTCCTTGATAAAGATTTTCTCAAAATTCTTAATTCTGGCCAAAATATTATTGCTGGAGACTTAAATGTCACGCATCGTGGGTTGAGTAACGCAAAATCAAATGTATTTGGCTATGCTCTTCGCAAAATTGTTAATAAACCCAATGTGAGGATTGTAGCACCGCACACTCCTACACATATCAACGCTAGCTCTAGACCGGGGCAAGAGAGATTCTATTATTGATCTAGCAGTTCTTAAAAATATCCCCCTTCAACCATGATATTAGGAGTTATAGATGATCTTTTTGAATCAGATCATCTTACTGGACATTCTTACCTGTATACTGGCTCTGCTCTAATCAAAATTCCGGATCAATCCATTCACCAATTGGGAGAGACTTTCAAATTTCTTTTTAAATAACAAACCACTCCCCCATCCCTCCTTCTTCCAACAATGACGACCTCGAAATTGCAATTAGAAGGCTTGGAGAGGAATATCTCTGAAGCTCTTATAGAAGCTTCAAAAACAAAATTTAAACCAACCCCCATTAAACCCTCCGAAATTAATAAAGTGCCAAAATTCGCCACACAGAAATCGTGTTCGAGATTTTGGCAACGTACAAGAGATCCTGCAGTGAAATCCGAGTTCCGAACACTCGGTCGTGAGGTTACGAAAGACATTAGACACTTTCGTTGGGAATCTCATATAGCGGCACTTACGCCGGAGACAGGCACTCTTTGGAGAAAAACCTCCCTATTCAAAACCGCCTCGAAACATTCCCCAAAAGGGCGCACTTTGGCAGTGTAGCAAATCACCCCTCTGGAGAAGGCGGAAGTGATTGCCGCACAGCCTTCAAAAGCAGTTCGAACCCAACACTGAAGTTGAAACGAACGTTTTACAACCCATACACAAAGGAAAATTAAAAGATTCCTGGACGCTCCCTACCTGTTCAGACCTGGAAAACAAACGCCAGGGGAAGTACAGGAATATATTAAAAAGCTTAAGATCAATAGTCTCCTGATTGGATTTCTAATTACAAATCGTATCCTTAAAAAATCTCCCCTCACCTGTTCTTTATTGTCATGCTGTTCAATTAATTAATGGAGAACTGTCATTTCCCTAAGAATTGGAAGACTGCCGTGGTGGTCCCCATACTTAAATCCAATTCTGATGATACTCGACCTCAAAATTATCGTTCAATCTAGCTACTCAGTAGCTTGAGCAAAGCGTACGAATTTGTTCTTTTGAATCGCCTTAATCAGCACTGCATAGCCAGGAATATTATTATTCCTGAACAGCATGGCTTTGTCACACAGTGCTCCACAGTAACCCAGTTACTAAGAGTTACTGAGCTGATTCATCACGGCTTTCACAATAACCATGCCACGGGTATGCTTTTTGTGGACATAGCCAAAGCCTTTCACAAAATTTGCATGATGGCTTGCTATTCAAGATGATGCGCGACTTGGTTTCGGACCAACTCATCAGGCCTATACACTCCTACCTAAACTCCCGTGAATTTAGGGTGAGTTGAAACAGTCTCTACCCCGCGTCCACCCTCAGTGGGGTACCACAAGGATTTTTATTTGGGCCCAAGCTCTTTTAATCTATATATCAACGACATCTCCGCGCTCGCCGAAGTTCACTTAGCGATGTAATGCAGATGACACCGCATTTTTTACCCAAAACATTTATAACCGGCAATATCACTCGAGCGGTTTAAAATTATGTGCCGCCCTGACTCGAAACCCGGCTTAACGATTCACAGAAAATAAAGGTTAATGCATCTAAAAGCGTACGTTCTCCTCTTTACGAGAGACAGCGGCATCGGAAACCCTCCCGCATGTCAACATTTTAATCAGCCTGTCCCCTGTTACTGAATATAAGTACCTAGGGTTTAATACTTGACACACTAAATTAAACTTTTACAACACATCCGTTCCGCCCACCAAAAGGCGGCTGGAATGAGAAGTTAACTCTAAATCGCTTGATTTCTCCCAAGAGCACAAGCTCGCATTAAGGCACAAGGTTCTATTATACAAAGCCATTCTTCACCCTATCATGTTGTACGCTTCTCCCATCTGGGCAGGGGCGGCAGTTACCACCTGAAAGATTGTACACTTTTCAAAAACATTCAACAGCGTAGGTTGAAAGCAAACGCACCTTTGGTTTGTCAGGAACGAAGTCTTGCATAAAGATCTTAATGTTCCGCTGCTTGATTTCATCAAAACAACAATCAGAAAATTTCTTCAACCAGTTACCACAGATTTCAAATGAATTCATCAGGGAAATCCCGGCTACGACAATCTCTATTCCTAGCTTCCTTCTAAGAGACCTAGAGCAGTTCTTAATCACTCGCGCGTATCAACACTTCCCAGCTCTGAAAAGGATGAGAATGTTTTGATACGAATTAAAAAATTATGAGCTTTTTGCTCTACACTAGTTGCTTTCTTTTGCAAGACTTCACTCACTCTAATTATTCCCCTCCCCCGCTCGATGCAAGTTTTTGATCGCGTTTAGTGTTTCAACTTCACCCCTCATGATCTTATTTCAAACTCCTCTACCTCTTTTCTCACTTTCTTCCAAGTGGTTATTTAAAACTTCCTTTCAATAACCGCACGCAGTTATCTTAGAGGTGAACTGTAACGGACTTAAAAATATTATTATCCTTATCTTAATCCTATCTTATCCTTATCCTGTTATCTTAATCCTTGTTATTAAAAAAATATATCCCTTCTCTCCTTGTTCCGTCGAGATACGACAGACGGTTAAAAGACGGGCTTTGCTGTCCTGGAGATGTGACGTCATTTTCTCTTCGTTTCCCTATGAAAGCGAAACAGAATTTAAGTCAACTGGGAGAGAGTGGTTTCCACCCACCCCTCCACCCCTCAGCTTTGTTGGTGTTGCATTTAATGTGAACTGCTTTCATTGTTATATGTAACTTCAACAAATTACCTCTTGTTCAATTTATTATGATGAGTGGATAATAGAGCTATCTCTAAGGTTCCACGTAAATGTATAACCGTTACCGTTTCACGGTTCAGAACGTAGTCGAATACCTTAACTGACTTGTCTAGTTATTTCATGAAATACCTAGTTATTCTATAAAATAACTGAATTATATATATATATACTCTTTAAAGGTAATATATATATATATATATATGTTCTTTAAAGGTTATATATATATATATATATATATATATATAATGGAACTAAAATGAGAAATATCTTGTTCTTTTCACTGAAAATCCGCCGTGTAGAGGGGACGTTCAATCTGTCGAGGCTCAATGTCTTCCCGTTGAAGTGATGTAGTGGTTAGGAGAAGGGATGCCAGCTCTGATGTTGTTCTCCTGACTTGATCAGAATTCTATTCGCTATAGCCCCGGGTTTGCTATATAGCAGTGGTCTTTAAACTGTGTTCGAAGGCATACTCAGGGTTACACGAGTCACAATAAAAAAATCGAATAGAAACTTATAAATATGTATGCAAAATTATTATTTCCATGAAGTTTGTATAAATACAAGTATCTAAAACTCACCCTGTTCATTAAAACTGAAATTTTTATTTATATGTTATAAATTTTATTTTTCAACGCTTTTTTTAAACTTTTGTTATAATACACTGATGGCCACCGTAAATGCAACCTCGTAATTTTGAACGATGGTCAAGTAACGTGGGTGACACCTGAGCTGGCACCCCTCTGTCCTTAACTACCACACCAACGGAAGAACGTTTCAGCTCTCGCGACAGATTTAGCGTGCATCGCTGCCCTACAAGGCGGGTTTTTAATGGTACTGGGCATGAACTCGCGACAAGCCAGCAATGATCTTCAGAATTGACCACTAGGCTACCACGGCTAAAGTTCACAACGAGGAAAATTTGCAAAAAAAAAAAAAAAATTGTTTTCATTTTTTGGCCTATCTAAACTTAGCTTTACGAGAGACTGAATTCATTACAATTAGTTCTTAGATACAATTATAAAATATATTTAAAAGTACTATTTTCTCGTTTTACCCTTTTCTTTCTATAAATATTGAGAGAATGGATTAGAATTATCAAACTGTTTTAACTAGAAACACTCAATGCTCCCAATGAAAGAAATTAAAATATTTCGATTTTATAAAATGTTCAGTATCTTTTTTCTCTTCCCAAACTTTAAGCTGGGTGGTAGTGGAGTGGTCACAGTCCCGAACTCGTGTCCAGCGTTGTCGAGTCTCGGATGGAGGCCCAGCGCAGTGACCGGACGTCTTAAGACTCTTGAGTGCCCTGGGCTCCCTACTAAATAGGCTCTGGGCTCCACTAAAAGTAGGCCCAGGGCCCGTACACAAATGACTCTTTAAAAGTAGACAGTACATGGCCTTGCGTTGTGAAATACTCGTGCAAACAGTAACGCGAAACAATTAAATGTGCATGACTTAAGGCCAACACACGTATATTTTTCATGTAATCTTTCGTCCAATTTTTGGCCGAATCTGAGGGGGGAAGGGTTGCCGTAAACAAAACGACACGCTCTGACGTCAGCTGCACTCTTATCTCCACATTGAAAAATTACTGCCGATTTTTCTTAAGCTTCGTAAAATGAACATCCAAAATTATTTCTTTCATTTCGCTTGCGCAATTGTTGATGGGTAAACTAAAAATAGAGCACCATTCTATTTAAAATATTATACGCCACATTATAAAATATTATACACCATTAAAAATATTATTATATGGCATATCTGAAGTGTTAGACAAAACCGGAGCCGCTATCTTGTTTATGAGACGTAGGGGCGCTGAAGAACCCTATTGGCTGGAATTTCAAGTACTTATTTGGAACAACTTTTTGGAGCTCGCTAGCAAAAATTGTTTCTAAAAGCGGTTGCTATGGCAACCGAGTAAAAATTGCACGAATTGAACGAAAAATTGCTTGAAACGTGTACGTGTGATACGGCCTTTACAATAAGCACAATCCGGCTCGACCGACTGCCGCTTTTGACTGAAGGAGTAAGGATGGTGTATGGTGGTAGCAGTGCCGGTTTATCCATTGGGAGCTTGGGACCCAGAGAAGCTGGACTTAAATAGATTTTCAGGATATAAATTTCGATTCTCCAATGCCAAGGGACCTGTAGATTTTCTGTGCCCAGGGCCCAAAATGAGTTTAAAGCGGCACTGTATAAACTTTCAGACCGTTTAAATATCCAACTCCTCTTGGCAGAAAATTAGGGCTGCGGTAGCCCAGTGGTCAAAGTATCGGATCATGGCTATCATGTCATGAGTTCGAGCCCAGTACCACTAAAGATCCGCCGTGTAGGGCAACGATGCTCGTTAAATCTGTCGAAAGCTCAAACGTCCTCCCGTTGGTGTGGTGTGGTAGTTAGGAGAGGGTAGTGCCAGCTCAGGTGTCGTCCTCGTCACTTGACCATGGTTCAAAATTACGAGGTCCATCGCCAAAAGCCCCTCATGTATCTGAACAGTGCAACGTTAATATGATTACAGAAAATTACACCCAACTGTTTTTTTACACGATTTTGAAATAACACGGAACATGAATTTAACGAATTTTTTGTTCGAGCATGAATCCCCCAAAAATATAGATTCGTGTCTTTTGGATGAAGACGATTGATCAAACTTATGACTGTTTATGATTATAAAGAAATCGTGATAATGACGAAGTCGAAGGTGAAGTTCAACTATTAACAGCTGATTTAATTCGTGAAGGTTTGAAATTTGCTACAAGTAGAGGGAACAACATTTCTTATATACACATGATTCTGACATAGAGCGGGCATTAAAATTTCAATGTTTTCTTAAGTTTTATGTACCAGCATATCAAGAATTATGTAAGAAACTTAAAGAATAAGAAAAAAAAAAGGAAAAAATGGCACAGTATTAGAGATTGTCTCTATAGAAGTGAAAACTTAGAACTATTAGTATTAAAATTTGAAATTTCATGTTTGAATTAAAATTATCAACATCAATCTGGTTTTCACATCTATTGACACTCCGAGCAACAATTATATGCGTATTTATATGGTTTTTTATTAATCAAATATATTACGGGCTGTCAAGACTATGACAAAAATATAAATACAATTCAATTGAAATAACAATTAATATACAATCATATTATTTATGTGGATAGTATTTGTATTTACTTAAATTTCAATGTACTTGATTTTTAACATTATTTTAATTGTTTGCATCATTGTCATCATTAATTTTAACAATATTTCTAGACTTTTTGTACTTTCACACAATTATTTCATTTTTGTTCTAAAAAGATACAATAGGCTTATGGTAACCAAAGTAAGAAAGGGAAAATGTTTGATTCAAATTCTCCTTATATAAGTCGCGGGTAAAAACCGCATCAGCGCGCGATCGTCGTTTTATATTTTGAAGTACTATTTCATATGCGCGCGCGCGACTACTTCGTGACATATTTAAATTAAGTGTTTCATTTAGAAATGTGGCTACGGTAGCCGAGTGTTTATTACTAATGACATTGTCAGTATCCTCCTATATGACAGTCTTGACAAGAATTAAAATGTATTTGTCACATATCTTCCTCTTTTCGGGAATGGCAAACGTTTTTACAATTTTTAAGTATTTGGATCGACTGAGTTCCACGCGCGACCACATTTGTTTCAAACTACTTTCTATGAACAGGCTACATTTTCCCCCTGTGAACGACATTTGTTTGATTGCTGTGTTGTACAACTCATTATGGTTTATAAACAGTGGCGTAGCTAGTTTTGAGTGGGCCCAGTATCAAAACTCCTTTGGTGCATTTTTTTAGAAACGAAAGCCCTCTTAGCGGTACTGTAGTTACACATATAGGGGCTCCTGTAGCTTGGGGACCATATGTCATTGATACGGCTAATATGACGGTAGCTACGCCCCTGTTTATAAATGTAAATGAAATCCGGAATCTGCGTCCGGAAGGTCCCAGATAAGCTGGACTTAACTGGATCCAAGAGACCCTCCTTGGGGTTACGTGGTAGTTGCGGACGTGGTATTTGCGGACACATAACATTTCGTGATTTGAGTGAACACATTTTTCCCCATCTTAGAACAGATAAATAAGGAAATAAATACTTTAAAAAATCACAAATATAATTTAAAAACAGTATTTTTAAGTGGCAAAACATGAGATAACGTGTTTTTTTACCGAAGTTTTCTGTTTTACCTCGATTATCGAATTAAAAGATAAATACAGTTTTGCCACCGTGATTTAGTTATTTATATTGAATTCTTAGGATATTATAGAGTGAATGTGTGCATTTTAAACGTAGCGAAATGTGTAATAAAAGTAAAAACTTTCGGAGAAATATTTAAAAATTAATAGTAAGTAACAGTATAATGAAGGGTATGGACACATTTTAGGGATTTGTATTTTAGAGTCAAATAAATATTAGAACAGGTGCAATTACCATAAAATTAATTAGTTTCATTAATGTAAGTAAAGATAAATACTAGAAGTAAATAAAACAGATACAAGTAAATAAAAGAAAAATAAATATAAGTAAGTAAAAGAAAATAAATACAAGTAAATAAATATTAACTAATCCTTTTATTATAAAGTAGCATAAATATCATTTACCATTGATATAGTCTCACCTACTACAAAAGATTTTAGACATTTTTCTAAATTGTTTGATGCTCTTTTAAATTTTTTATGATGTTTTCAGTTCTTTCATCCAGTTTTACACATGTGCAGTTTTTCCTTTTTTATTCTAGGGTCACCTACCTTCTGGATTTTTAAATTAAAAGACACTTTTTTGTGTTTCTTCTTTTAGTATTTTAACTAATAAGAGTGATAGACTGGTTTCTGCCAGTGATTGCATTTAATTTGGAATTCCACCCTTCAACAGAATTTGTCCTATGACGCTGTCCATATACATTCCATTCTTTAATGGACATATTTTTATTGTCCATCCACTTCTCGAATAGCATTAAAATGCTTATAACTGTGTGAGAAATATTGTGTAGTTTACATGAATTTGCAACATAAAATTTAGGATCAGTTCTTGCTTAAATTTAGATTTCTGACATCGAATCTGTTGATATATCACACACACACACAATACGTTGTTCCTTCTTCTTTATTGTAGGTTTTATCCCACAAAATGTAAAAATGTGCATTTAGTTTTGCAGGACATAGTACTAACGATGAAAAAATCCGGATAGTAAACAATAAAATTTTAATAATGCAGTAGTTAGTACATATAAAGATTTTTTAGCGTTTTATATTCTTTTATTAAATTATAATAAATGTTTAAAAAGTATTGCAAAATAAAAATTGATGTGTATTAAACAAAATTTTTAATTTCTTAGAGACAGGGTTAAGCTTTAAATTCTTGTGGGTATAGAAACTTCATACAGAACGGGAATCCATTTTGCATATACATTTATAAGTTTTTTTAGATTTTTTTACTGTGACTCGTGGAGCCCTTGGGTATGCCTCACAGAACCCCAAGGTTCCGTGGAATATAGTTTGAAGATCACTGGTTTAAACTTTCAAAATGACCAAGATAACAGGATTTTAGTATTTGGAGAAGAATCTCTGTACCCCTTTTGGAAAAATAGAAAGACCTTTTTCTTAGATGGAACATTTAAAAGTTGTCCAAAACAAATTTCTCAAATATATACAATATACGTCGACTTAAGAAATAAAGCAACTGAGACCAACGTTTATCCAGCGCTTTTTGCAATTCTGCCTGATAAGAGACATATAACTTACATTGCAAAGTTTCAGGAAGTGAAACGTTGGTGCCCTAAGTCAGTGATCCGCAACCCCCGGTCCACGGACCGGTACCGGTCCGTGGATCAAATGGTGCCGGGCCGCCAAATAACATCAAACTATTGCCATTTTATTAAAAGTGGTGCATTTCTCTCGGATTTGCGCAACTTTCCGCGGAAATCACTTTATATTCCACGTTAAATCACTTTTATTCATTTTTGGTGTAACTATATTTTATTTTAAAGACATATTTAAATATAATTAAATTAAAAATGTTAAATCAAAACAATCTAAAATATAAACAATCAACGTGTCCCATCCTCAGTGGGCCGCGGTAAAATTATCAAACGTTGACCGGTCCGCAGCGATAAAAAGGTTGCGGAGAACTGCCCTAAGTGGAAGCCGGACATTATAAAATTGGATTTTGAAGCTGCAGAGCCATCAAAAGTTGTATGTTAGAATTTCCCAGTTCGACTATTTCCGGTTGTAACTTTTATTTTAATCCATGTTTGTGGCGTAAAATACAAGAAATGGGCCTAGTAAAGGAATATAAAGCGAACGAAGATATTAGAAATGTCTGTACAATGATTTCTGTATTAGCTTACTTGCCAATGGAACACATAGATGATGCTTGGAGCATTGTATGGGGAAACGCTTTTAGTATTACCCCCTTCATTGATTATTTTGTCGAGCAGTGGGTGGACAATAGAAATATGCCCATTAAAGTATGGAATGTATATGGACAGCGTCATAGGACAAATTCTGTTGAAGGGTGGAATTCCAAAATAAATGCAATCACTGGCAGAAACCAGTCTAATGTCCACTTATTAGTTAAAATACTAAAAGAAGAAACACAAAAAGGGTCTTTTAATTTAAAATCCAGAGAATTAGGTGACCCCTGGAATAAAAAGGAAAAACGCATGTGTAAAACTGGATGAAAGAGCTGAAAACATCATAAAAGAATTCAAAACATCAAACAATTTAGAAAAATGTCTAAAATCTTTTTGTAATTAGGTGAGACTATATCCAATGGTAAATGATATTTATGCCTTTATAATAAAAGTTAGTTAGTATTTATTTACTTGTATTTTTATTTTTATTTTACTTACTTGTATTTATTTTTCTTTTATTTACTTGTATCTGTTTTATTTACTTTACTTCAAGTATTTATCTTTACTTACATTAATGAAACTAATTAATTTTATGATAATTGCACCTGTTCTAATATTTATTTGACTCTAAAATACAAATCCCTGAAATGTGTCCATACCCTTCATTATACTGTTACTTACTATTAATTTTTAAATATTTCTCCGAAAGTTTTTACTTTTATTACATTTCCCTACGTTTAAAATGCATTCATTCTATAATATCCTAAGAATTCAATATAAATAACTAAATCTGATTAGCGAAATTGTATTTATCTTTTTAATTCGATAATCGAGAGTAAAAACAGAAAACTTCGGTAAAAAAAAAAAAACGTTTTCTCACGTGAAAGAGATTTGCCACTTAAAATACTGTTTTAAATTATATTTGAGATTTTTAAAAGTATTTATTTCCTTATTTTTCTGCACCCTTTATCTGTTCTAAGATGGGGGGAGGAATGTGTCCGCTCAAACGACGAAATGTTATGTGTCCGCAAATACCACGCCACCCTCCTTGGATCTCCCAGGACAGCATGGGAGGGCCGTAGATCTTCTGTGTCCTTGGCCCGAAATGAGTTAAAACCGGCACTGCCTCTAAAGAAGTTTGTGTGTGTGTGCAGGTTTATTTTTTAACTTTCAACATTCACCCTTTTTTTCTGTTTCCTTGAAAGCACTCATTGAAATTCACCTTTCCCCCGCCAAAGTAGTGAGGCATGAAATTGAGTGGCCAGCTCTCTCCCTCTGAGTGTTTTTCTTCCTTTCTTTCGAATTCACGAGTAGCGATTCCGAGAACGGAATCTTTCCCGGTTATTACCGTGATTGATGCGAAAAAAATCAGCGGTCTGGCGAGGGAAAAAAAAGAGAGAGAGAATCATTTCTAGTATATAATTATAAAATACAAATAATAAAAAAATACTAAAGCAAATTTATAGAACCACTAAATATTAAAACTTAATTAAATATTAAAAATACAATAATATCAATCAACAATATTTAAATCGAGAGCTAAAACTTAAAAGTGTTTTTCATTCACTTTTAAAAAAAATTCTGAGAATTTTTTTATAATTTCTTTAACATTAATTTCTTCAGCCAGTTCATGTTCAATGACTATTGTTGTCAAGCCGTTTAGCCAATCCTCGGTAGTTGTGGAGCGTAAAAATTTTTTAATTAATTTTAATTTGGAAAAACTCCTTTCTCCATTTCTCCCACTTATTGGGAGAGTAAGCAATATCCTTAAAACTTTACTGAGATTTGGAGCAAAATCCAGTTTCTTTATGAATTTTAAATTCTCGATTGGACTTTCTTTTTTAGTTTGCAAAGCCAAAACCGCTACTATCTCATCAGCCAGATCCAGCGCGCTTATTATATCTGATGAATTCCCATCTGATAACACTGTTTCTAGATCATTACAATACTTAAGTTCGTCGTTTTGAGGAGTATCTTTTAAATCACAAATGCTGTATAAAAATTGGAAATAGTTGCTGTGGGTACTGATCAAATCAATCCTGGATTCAAGTGCATTGATAGCTTTATCTAATGTGAAAAAATAAAAAACTCTACCTTATATTTCAAAGTAGGATCTTCTATCGAATCATCTCGTGCCTCATAGTCGAAATTAACATTCCTTCTTCGAACTCTATGACGTGCCTGGGTGAGCTCAAAATTAGCCGGTATGTCAATTTCGTCGGTGAATTCTCGTGCATCGCAAAGCATTTCATTTAAGGCTGTGTCCGATCGAAGATCCTTAAAAAAATCTTTACGATTTTTCAAGTGCTCCAAAGCAGATGGTAAATCATAGTCTTCTGTCTGTAAGAGCTTACTTATAAGATTGATACAATTTAAGATTACAATGCAGCATAAGAACTTAAATTGTTTAACATAACTTAATAGTCCAGAAGCCTCAACTCTCATAGAGTTGTCAATCTCCGAATTATTACAAACAGCAAATAAAAGCATCGTATATCCCTCCTACTTGATAAATCTTTAGTGGTTTTAATTTATCATTCGGCTTCCCAAAAGATTTTTTTATATATAAATCACTTATCTACTTTATAAATTGTGTTCATCATATTTTTATTTCTGTAATGCACATTTTGCTTCCACTTTAATTAAATAGTTTAACACTAGGAACACACACACACAAAAAAAAAGTGTGTGTGTGTACTTAGGTACGCAAGTAAGAAGTTATATTTCTTTGGCGTAACAAGATTAAAATCTTTCTAAGAATCTTGAGCAGGGCAAGCTGGGTCAAGCACGAAAGGCGGTCACGAGCAGAGTTGATTTATACTAACCTTAACTCTCAGTCGGACTAGCCAAACCCGAGATAATTACGATTTAAATAAATTTAAACACCCCCGCACAGGGACGATAGGACCAATAACGGGGTCGGCAGACTGTATCTGGAGATGAGGTGAACCGAATGTGACACCTGAGACCTCATATTGAATGTCTCGGCGGGAAGAATCGTTCCTGAGAAAATTAAGACATCCGTCTGAAGAGAGTTATGGTCATTTTTAAAATAATTAAAACATTTAAAACAATTAAATAAAATAGAAGCAGCACCCAGCAACCCGAAACTCGTTCTGGTTGTGGGGAAACACAAGAGGAATTCATTCGAACCGGTCCGGAGTTTGTAGTTGCAAATGGGGCAGCGCTAGCTCGGGAAAGGAAAACGAAACTAATTGGGGGAACAACTGTGACGTAAATGGTCACGTACATCCCAACGATATACAGAGTAGCAGGTGATCCCAAAGTTTCATCCTTCTATCTCTGTAATTTTTGTGACGTCATCAAAAGATCGAACCCCATAGGAATAACATGGGGATTCTCTAATTTTAGTGATAACGCTAACCTAGCCCTACTATCTACACACGAATTACAACAGATGAAAGAGCTCAACGAGGAGTACCTATGGTCTGAGTTTCATTAACGAAGCTCAAAAATCCTAGAAGCTCTGCGGGATTTTAAAAAAATTTAAAACTTTAAAATAATTTGAAAATGTTAAATATTGATGAATAAATGGGGCTATATGGTCCTGAAAAATTATATATATAGATGCTCTTAGGGAGAACAATCGAATCCAGCCGGTGCGGTCGACCAAGGTGGCATAGAATTCGAGATATTGCTGGGGAAGCCCTGTAGGTGGGGGAGCACCGGAGGGGACCAATTCCACGTAAAGCTCGCGCTAATAGGAAAATATGGCGGACCTCCAAAAATCAAGTCCCGAGCTCAATTCCTTAGGGGGGTGAAATTTTTTCCAATCCCCAAAGGATTAACATGGGAGCATGATATTTTAGTGCTTAAGCCCACCCCATGCTTACACAATAGGAATGAAGTAGGTGACTGGATGGATCTCGACGAGTGGAATAATTAGTTCAAATCTCAAGTTCGAGACTCGAACAAGAGCCACGATATTGTGAATATAAACAATTTTAAAAATTTTTAAAAAGTTTAAAACAATTAAAAACTATAGAAAAAATAGCCTTATGAGCATGAAATTATAATAACGGGAAGAACAGATAGAGAGGGATCGAATGAGCCAAGTCCGAATGGACTGTCAGCCTCGGATGCCGATATTGGCCAAAAAGCTGTAGAGGGGGGAGAAATGCACTGGGAGGGATGCATCCCAACAGATATGGTTTATAATAACAATAGTTATTACGATCCCCCAAACATCAGTCCCCTAGCACCAAAAAAGTGGCTTGTTAAAATATTAGAAAATGGTGTGCGCGCGCATCGTAAAAATTTACCCTCGTCCTTTTTCCCAAACGCGCAATAAGAAGTATAACTTAAAAAAAAAATAGTACCTGTATTCTTTCACATTAATTATGTGGCCGTGGTAATCGAGTGGTATAGGTATCGGATCGTGGCTTGCCTTGCACAAGTTCAAGTCCAGTACCACTAAAGACCCGCGCGCGCCGTGTAGGGCAACGATGCACGTTAAATCTGTCGAGAGCTGAAACGTCCTTCCGTTGGTATGGTGTGGTAGTTAGGAGAGAGGAATGCCAGCTAAGGTGTCGTCCACGTCACTTGAACATGAAATTGTTTTAAGAACACATTTGACAAAAAAATTTATTTAAATTCAATATTTTCGCAAAAATTATCCTTATAATAGCTTTTTTCAAAATGTTCCCCTTTATAAAAAATGCTTCTAAAATAATATTTTTGTGTGTGTGTGTTATATAAAGTAAAGACTTCTCCAGAGAGTCAGAACTTGGGTTTTTGAAAAATTGACATTATTCTCAGAGTTACAACCCATTGAAATAATTATCGGCGTTTTTTTTTTTTTTAAAAATTTCTCCCCTCTGTTGTCGTAAAACGTGGATAAACCCACTTCTAAGTTATATATTTCAAAATTTAGTGGAGCTCTGTACAGAGGTCTGAACTATATATTGCAGGCAAAATATTATTATATAATAGAAACATTTTTCACAAAAGGAGAATATTTTGAAAATGGGTCATTCTATGTTCATTTTTTGTTAAAATATTGTACTTAAATAATTTTTTATTTTGTAATAATATTCTTAAAACACTTTTATATACATTTTTTAATCTAAGTGACACTAAATATAAATATTATCCATGTATACGTTTTTGCAAAATCACGGTTCCGACAGGCGGCCCTAGACAAAATAGTTGCTAGGGTCACTTCAAAGCGAAAGAAAGCAGCTGCTCCTACTGAAAATAATACTTCGGACAATACAAGTACTGTACCCAAATCACTGGTCAGGAGGAAACCCGCAAAAGGGCGACTATTGACGAGGATGGATTTAGATTACCACCGAATAAACAGACCGCTAAGCTTAATGGTAAGCCTTTTCTTTCCTCCCCTGTCGCCATCTGAACGCGTCCAAAAACCCCTCTGCCCCATCATCCCCTTCCATAATCCTTTCTAACGCTTCTGAGGAGGTGGAGGAGATTGAATTTGATACCTAGCAAGCAGCTACGGCTGTAGCTTCTAGGGTTAAAATCCCGCCATTCTTTATCCAGCCAAATCCGGATTGGACCGACTTTTATGGTTTTTTGCGGCTCATAGCCTACCCCCCACGCTTCAAAGTAAATTATCAGGGCATTTCTGAGAATTACTGTCCAAAAGCGAGGGAGGAATATAGAAGCTTGTCACATATTTCAGGCACGAACAAATCGCATACAAATCTTTCATGTTAAAATCGGAAAGATCACTAAACTTATTTTGAGAGGGACTTCCCCACTTCCACCGAATCCTGAAGCCGTTAAAAAAGAAATTGAGTCGGAGGGTTTCAAAATTCACAAAAATTTCCCGTTTAACTAAATTCCAGCAAAGCCCCAATGCCAATTGATTTACATTCACTAATTAATGATCTAAATGCCGACTCGCCAATCTGGCTACCATGTAGATATGTTCGGTGCTCGTGTAGCTTTTCGAAACCGTAAGGATGGATCCCGTAATAGACGGCCCAACCAGTGTTGGCATTGGTCAGGGATTCTTCCACAGTTCGGAAGTTCGTCACTCCCAATGAAGTGCCTGAAATGTGCAGGACCCCATCAAGCAAAAGACTGTACTTTCAGTTTGAGGATCCCCTTAAATGCGCAAATTGCGGTGGAGAGCACGTAGCTAATTGGAGGCAACAAGTCCGCGTTTTCCAAAAAGCAAAAGGCTCCAAACCACCAAAACAAAGGTGGAAATATTAAAAATAATAATCCGGAAGTCCTCCAACAAAACATTAATCAAAGGAATCAAAATACTGCACCGCAGGTGACGCCCCTGTCACAAAAATTTGAAGAAAAAATAATAAACTTCGGTCTCTTCATATATTTACCAAAATTCACAGACCCTAAACTACCTTTTACCCAAAGTTGTCTCTGAACAAATTCCAGCAAAACCAACCAAGAAAAATATAAATAATAATAATGATCAAAATTTTCGGCTCTCTTCTGTTCTGTTTTTGGACATTTCCACGATGCAGGAGTAGAGACCAAAATTTCAGTAAAGCATTTCGGCAGGCTCTCCCTGCCCTAAAAAATCTAAATGATGCTACTGAGAAAGCCTGCGTAATTTTTTTGAAGCGTACGTAGCATAGTACAAGGGCGCAATTACGCCCCAATACCATAGCCTAACATTCAATTCCAACGTGCGGAATCTTTTGTCTATTTGCTTGAATGAATGGACTTCAACCCAAAATTTGTGAAGCCCCGTGACTTTGTATCAGAACAGAACCCTGATCTGTTGTTAGTTTAAGAAACGAAACTACAACCAGGTCTAGATCCACTTATTATGAATTATCGTCTTCATAAAGACGACAGAAATAATATTTTTCAAGTGCACTGAACAGATGGAGGTACTGCTATTTACTGCAAAAATAACTACGATCATAACAAAGTTCCATTACCGACTCTGTAGTATGGATGCAACCGCAATCGAAATTAAATTTAATACTCTTTTCCCTATCCGAATTGTTTCAGCGCACGCTCGAAACACCCCCTTCGAAAATAATAGAAAATTCCTTGATAAAGATTTTCTCAAAATTCTTAATTCTGGCCAAAATATTATTGCTGGAGACTTAAATGTCACGCATCGTGGGTTGAGTAACGCAAAATCAAATGTATTTGGCTATGCTCTTCGCAAAATTGTTAATAAACCCAATGTGAGGATTGTAGCACCGCACACTCCTACACATATCAACGCTAGCTCTAGACCGGGGGCAAGAGATTCTATTATTGATCTAGCAGTTCTTAAAAATATCCCCCTTCAACCATGATATTAGGAGTTATAGATGATCTTTTTGAATCAGATCATCTTACTGGACATTCTTACCTGTATACTGGCTCTGCTCTAATCAAAATTCCGGATCAATCCATTCACCAATTGGGAGAGACTTTCAAATTTCTTTTTAAATAACAAACCACTCCCCCATCCCTCCTTCTTCCAACAATGACGACCTCGAATTGTAATTAGAAGGCTTGGAGAGGAATATCTCTGAAGCTCTTATAGAAGCTTCAAAAACAAAATTTAAACCAACCCCCATTAAACCCTCCGAAATTAATAAAGTGCCAAAATTCGCCACACAGAAATCGTGTTCGAGATTTTGGCAACGTACAAGAGATCCTGCAGTGAAATCCGAGTTCCGGAACACCTCGGTCGTGAGGTTACATGAAAGACATTAGACACTTCGTTGGGAATCTCATATAGCGGCACTTACGCCGGAGACAGGCACTCTTGGAGAAAACCTCCCTATTCAAAACCGCCTCGAAACATTCCCCAAAAGGGCGCACTTTGGCAGTGTAGCAAATCACCCCTCTGGAGAAGGCGGAAGTGATTGCCGCACAGCCTTCAAAAGCAGTTCGAACCCAACACTGAAGTTGAAACGAACGTTTTACAACCCATACACAAAGGAAAATTAAAAGATTCCTGGACGCTCCCTACCTGTTCAGACCTGGAAAACAAACGCCAGGGGAAGTACAGGAATATATTAAAAAGCTTAAGATCAATAGTCTCCTGATTGGATTTCTAATTACAAATCGTATCCTTAAAAAATCTCCCCTCACCTGTTCTTTATTGTCATGCTGTTCAATTAATTAATGGAGAACTGTCATTTCCCCTAAGAATTGAAGACTGCCGTGGTGGTCCCCATACTTAAATCCACAATTCTGATGATACTCGACCCTCAAAATTATCGTTCAATCTAGCTACCAGTAGCTTGAGCAAAGCGTACGAATTTGTTCTTTGAATCGCCTTAATCAGCACTGCATAGCCAGGAATATTATTATTCCTGAACAGCATGGCTTTGTCACACAGTGCTCCACAGTAACCCAGTTACTAAGAGTTACTGAGCTGATTCATCACGGCTTTCACAATAACCATGCCACGGGTATGCATTTTGTGGACATAGCCAAAGCCTTTCACAAAATTTGGCATGATGGCTTGCTATTCAAGATGATGCGCGACTTTGGTTTTCGGACCAACTCATCAAAATTATACACTCCTACCTAAACTCCCGTGAATTTAGGGTGAGTTGAAACAGTCTCTACCCCGCGTCCACCCTCAGTGGGGTACCACAAGGATTTTTATTTGGGCCCAAGCTCTTTTAATCTATATATCAACGACATCTCCGCGCTCGCCGAAGTTCACTTAGCGATGTAATGCAGATGACACCGCATTTTTTACCCAAAACATTTATAACCGGCAATATCACTCGAGCGGTTTAAAATTATGTGCCGCCCTGACTCGAAACCCGGCTTAACGATTCACAGAAAATAAAGGTTAATGCATCTAAAAGCGTACGTTCTCCTCTTTACGAGAGACAGCGGCATCGGAAACCCTCCCGCATGTCAACATTTTAATCAGCCTGTCCCCTGTTACTGAATATAAGTACCTAGGGTTTAATACTTGACACACTAAATTAAACTTTTACAACACATCCGTTCCGCCCACCAAAAGGCGGCTGGAATGAGAAGTTAACTCTAAATCGCTTGATTTCTCCCAAGAGCACAAGCTCGCATTAAGGCACAAGGTTCTATTATACAAAGCCATTCTTCACCCTATCATGTTGTACGCTTCTCCCATCTGGGCAGGGGCGGCAGTTACCACCTGAAAGATTGTACACTTTTCAAAAACATTCAACAGCGTAGGTTGAAAGCAAACGCACCTTTGGTTTGTCAGGAACGAAGTCTTGCATAAAGATCTTAATGTTCCGCTGCTTGATTTCATCAAAACAACAATCAGAAAATTTCTTCAACCAGTTACCACAGATTTCAAATGAATTCATCAGGGAAATCCCGGCTACGACAATCTCTATTCCTAGCTTCCTTCTAAGAGACCCAGAGCAGTTCTTAATCACTCGCGCGTATCAACACTTCCCAGCTCTGAAAAGGATGAGAATGTTTTGATACGAATTAAAAAATTATGAGCTTTTTGCTCTACACTAGTTGCTTTCTTTGCAAGACTCTCACTCACCTAATTATTCCCCCGCTCGATGCAAGTTTTTGATCGCGTTAGTGTTTCAACTTCACCCCTCATGATCTTATTTCAACTCCCTACCTCTTTCACTTTCTTCCAAGTGGTTATTGCAAAACTTCCTTCAATAACCGCACGCAGTTATCTTAGAGGTGAACTGTAAACGGACTTAAAAATATTATTATCCTTATCTTAATCCTATCTTATCCTTATCCTGTTATCTTAATCCTTGTTATTAAAAAAATATATCCCTTCTTCCTTGTTCCGTCGAGATAATGACAGACGGTTAAAAAAGATCAGCTTTGCTGTCCTGGAGATGTGACGTCATTTTCTTCGTTTCCTGTATGAAAGCGAAAACAGAATTTAAGTCAACTGGGAGAGAGTGGTTTCCACCCACCCCTCCACCCCTCAGCTTTGTTGGTGTTGCATTTAATGTGAACTGCTTTCATTGTTATATGTAACTTCAACAAATTACCTCTTGTTCAATTTATTACGATGAGTGGATAATAGAGCTTATTCTTAAGGTTCCACGTAAATGTATAACCGTTACCGTTTCATGGTTCAGAACGTAGTCGAATACCTTAACTGACTTGTCTAGTTATTTCATGAAATACCTAGTTATTCTATAAAATAACTGAATTATATATATATATACTCTTTAAAGGTAATATATATATATATATATATACTCTTTAAAGGTTATATATATATATATATATATATATATATAATGGAACTAAAATGAGAAATATCTTGTTCTTTTCACTGAAAATCCGCCGTGTAGAGGGGACGTTCAATCTGTCGAGGCTCAATGTCTTCCCGTTGAAGTGATGTAGTGGTTAGGAGAAGGGATGCCAGCTCTGATGTTGTTCTCCTGACTTGATCAGAATTCTATTCGCTATAGCCCCGGGTTTGCTATATAGCAGTGGTCTTTAAACTGTGTTCGAAGGCATACTCAGGGTTACACGAGTCACAATAAAAAAATCGAATAGAAACTTATAAATATGTATGCAAAATTATTATTTCCATGAAGTTTGTATAAATACAAGTATCTAAAACTCACCCTGTTCATTAAAACTGAAATTTTTATTTATATGTTATAAATTTTATTTTTCAACGCTTTTTTTAAACTTTTGTTATAATACACTGATGGCCACCGTAAATGCAACCTCGTAATTTTGAACGATGGTCAAGTAACGTGGGTGACACCTGAGCTGGCACCCCTCTGTCCTAACTACCACACCAACGGAAGAACGTTTCAGCTCTCGCGACAGATTTAGCGTGCATCGCTGCCCTACAAGGCGGGTTTTTAGTGGTACTGGGCATGAACTCGCGACAAGCCAGCAATGATCTTCAGAATTGACCACTAGGCTACCACGGCCAGTTCACAACGAGGAAAATTTGCAAAAAAAAAAAAAAAATTGTTTTCATTTTTTGGCCTATCTAAACTTAGCTTTACGAGAGACTGAATTCATTACAATTAGTTCTTAGATACAATTATAAAATATATTTAAAAGTACTATTTTCTCGTTTTACCCTTTTCTTTCTATAAATATTGAGAGAATGGATTAGAATTATCAAACTGTTTTAACTAGAAACACTCAATGCTCCCAATGAAAGAAATTAAAATATTTCGATTTTATAAAATGTTCAGTATCTTTTTTCTCTTCCCAAACTTTAAGCTGGGTGGTAGTGGAGTGGTCACAGTCCCGAACTCGTGTCCAGCGTTGTCGAGTCTCGGATGGAGGCCCAGCGCAGTGACCGGACGTCTTAAGACTCTTGAGTGCCCTGGGCTCCCTACTAAATAGGCTCTGGGCTCCACTAAAAGTAGGCCCAGGGCCCGTACACAAATGACTCTTTAAAAGTAGACAGTACATGGCCTGCGTTGTGAAATACTCGTGCAAACAGTAACGCGAAACAATTAAATGTGCATGACTTAAGGCCGTATCACACGTATATTTTTCATGCAATCTTTTCGTCCAATTTTTGGCCGAATCTGAGGGGGGAAGGGTTGCCGTAAACAAAACGACACGCTCTGACGTCAGCTGCACTCTTATCTCCACATTGAAAAATTACTGCCGATTTTTCTTAAGCTTCGTAAAATGAACATCCAAAATTATTTCTTTCATTTCGCTTGCGCAATTGTTGATGGGTAAACTAAAAATAGAGCACCATTCTATTTAAAATATTATACGCCACATTATAAAATATTATACACCATTAAAAATATTATTATATGGCATATCTGAAGTGTTAGACAAAACCGGAGCCGCTATCTTGTTTATGAGACGTAGGGGCGCTGAAGAACCCTATTGGCTGGAATTTCAAGTACTTATTTGGAACAACTTTTTGGAGCTCGCTAGCAAAAATTGTTTCTAAAAGCGGTTGCTATGGCAACTGAGTAAAAATTGCACGAATTGAACGAAAAATTGCTTGAAACGTGTACGTGTGATACGGCCTTTACAATAGCACAATCCGGCTCGACCGACTGCCGCTTTTGACTGAAGGAGTAAGGATGGTGTATGGTGGTAGCAGTGCCGGTTTATCCATTGGGAGCTTGGGACCCAGAGAAGCTGGACTTAAATAGATTTTCAGGATATAAATTTCGATTCTCCAATGCCAAGGGACCTGTAGATTTTCTGTGCCCAGGGCCCAAAATGAGTTTAAAGCGGCACTGTATAAACTTTCAGACCGTTTAAATATCCAACTCCTCTTGGCAGAAAATTAGGGCTGCGGTAGCCCAGTGGTCAAAGTATCGATCATGGCTACTGGCGTCATGAGTTCGAGCCCAGTACCACTAAAGATCCGCCGTGTAGGGCAACGATGCTCGTTAAATCTGTCGAAAGCTCAAACGTCCTCCCGTTGGTGTGGTGTGGTAGTTAGGAGAGGGTAGTGCCAGCTCAGGTGTCGTCCTCGTCACTTGACCATGGTTCAAAATTACGAGGTCCATCGCCAAAAGCCCTCATGTATCTGAACAGTGCAACGTTAATATGATTACAGAAAATTACACCCAACTGTTTTTTTACACGATTTTGAAATAACACGGAACATGAATTTAACGAATTTTTTGTTCGAGCATGAATCCCCCAAAAATATAGATTCGTGTCTTTTGGATGAAGACGATTGGATCAAACTTATGACTGTTTATGATTATAAAGAAATCGTGATAATGACGAAGTCGAAGGTGAAGTTCAACTATTAACAGCTGATTTAATTCGTGAAGGTTTGAAATTTGCTACAAGTAGAGGGAACAACATTTCTTATATACACATGATTCTGACATAGAGCGGGCATTAAAATTTCAATGTTTTCTTAAGTTTTATGTACCAGCATATCAAGAATTATGTAAGAAACTTAAAGAATAAGAAAAAAAGAAAAAATGGCACAGTATTAGAGATTGTCTCTATAGAAGTGAAAACTTAGAACTATTAGTATTAAAATTTGAAATTTCATGTTTGAATTAAAATTATCAACATCAATCTGGTTTTCACATCTATTGACACTCCGAGCAACAATTATATGCGTATTTATATGGTTTTTTATTAATCAAATATATTACGGGCTGTCAAGATCATGACAAAATATAAATACAATTCAATTGAAATAACAATTAATATACAATCATATTATTTATGTGGATAGTATTTGTATTTACTTAAATTTCAATGTACTTGATTTTTAACATTATTTTAATTGTTTGCATCATTGTCATCATTAATTTCAACAATACTTAGACTTTTTGTACTTTCACACAATTATTTCATTTTGTTCTAAAAAGATACAATAGGCTTATGGTAACCAAAGTAAGAAAGGGAAAATGTTTGATTCAAATTCTCCTTATATAAGTCGCGGGTAAAAACCGCATCAGCGCGCGATCGTCGTTTTATATTTTGAAGTACTATTTCATATGCGCGCGCGCGACTACTTCGTGACATATTTAAATTAAGTGTTTCATTTAGAAATATGGCTACGGTAGCCGAGTGTTTATTACTAATGACATTGTCAGTATCCTCCTATATGACAGTCTTGACAAGAACTAAAATGTATTTGTCACATATCTTCCTCTTTTCGGGAATGGCAAACGTTTTTTTTTTACAATTTTTAAGTATTTGGATCGACTGAGTTCCACGCGCGACCACATTTGTTTCAAACTACTTTCTATGAACAGGCTACATTTTCCCCCTGTGAACGACATTTGTTTGATTGCTGTGTTGTACAACTCATTATGGTTTATAAACAGTGGCGTAGCTAGTTTTGAGTGGGCCCAGTATCAAAACTCCTTTGGTGCCTTTTTTAGAAACGAAAGCCCTCTTAGCGGTACTGTAGTTACACATATAGGGGCTCCTGTAGCTTGGGGACCATATATCATTGATACGGCTAATATGACGGTAGCTACGCCCCTGTTTATAAATGTAAATGAAATCCGGAATCTGCGTCCGGAAGGTCCCAGATAAGCTGGACTTAACTGGATCCAAGAGACCCTCCTTGAGGTTACGTGGTATTTGCGGACACATAACATTTCGTGATTTGAGTGAACACATTTTTCTCCCATCTTAGAACAGATAAATAAGGAAATAAATACTTTTAAAAATCACAAATATAATTTAAAACAGTATTTTAAGTGGCAAACATGAGATAACGTGTTTTTTTACCGAAGTTTTCTGTTTTTACTCTCGATTATCGAATTAAAAGATAAATACAGTTTTGCTAATCAGATTTAGTTATTTATATTGAATTCTTAGGATATTATAGAGTGAATGTGTGCATTTTAAACGTAGCGAAATGTGTAATAAAAGTAAAAACTTTCGGAGAAATATTTAAAAATTAATAGTAAGTAACAGTATAATGAAGGGTATGGACACATTTCAGGGATTTGTATTTTAGAGTCAAATAAATATTAGAACAGGTGCAATTACCATAAAATTAATTAGTTTCATTAATGTAAGTAAAGATAAATACTAGAAGTAAATAAAACAGATACAAGTAAATAAAAGAAAAAATAAATATAAGTAAGTAAAAGAAAATAAATACAAGTAATAAATATTAACTAATCCTTTTATTATAAAGTAGCATAAATATCATTTACCATTGATATAGTCTCACCTACTACAAAAGATTTTAGACATTTTTCTAAATTGTTTGATGCTCTTTTAAATTTTTTATGATGTTTTCAGTTCTTTCATCCAGTTTTACACATGTGCAGTTTTTCCTTTTTTATTCTAGGGTCACCTACCTTCTGGATTTTTAAATTAAAAGACACTTTTTTGTGTTTCTTCTTTTAGTATTTTAACTAATAAGAGTGATAGACTGGTTTCTGCCAGTGATTGCATTTAATTTGGAATTCCACCCTTCTCAACAGAATTTTGTCCTATGACGCCGTCCATATATTATTCCATTCTTAATGGACATATTTATTGTCCATCCATCTCTCGAATAGCATTAAAATGCTTATAACTGTGTGAGAAATATTGTGTAGTTTACATGAATTTGCAACATAAAATTTAGGATCAGTTCTTGCTTAAATTTAGATTTCTGACATCGAATCTGTTGATATATCACACACACACAATACGTTGTTCCTTCTTCTTTATTGTAGGTTTTATCCCACAAAATGTAAAAATGTGCATTTAGTTTTGCAGGACATAGTACTAACGATGAAAAAATCCGGATAGTAAACAATAAAATTTTAATAATGCAGTAGGTAGTACATATAAAGATTTTTTAGCGTTTTATATTCTTTTATTAAATTATAATAAATGTTTAAAAAGTATTGCAAAATAAAAATTGATGTGTATTAAACAAAATTTTTAATTTTAGAGCATTGTGGTTAAGCTTTTAAATTCTTGGCGCCATTGAAGACACGCTGAGAAGAGGGGTTGATACACGTTAAATCTGTACAGGTTGAAAGTTCTCATGTTGGCGTGGCATGGATATTTGGAGTGTGGGATATCAGTTCAGGTATTGTGCTCGTCTGTCAATCAATTGGATTAATTGCACTCTGAAGCTGCTCGTGAGCTGTAGGTGAAATGTTCAAGGGGACCGAGCTCACTCTAAAGGGCTTAGAGCAGTGGTCTTCAAACTTTTTCAACTAAGGGAACCCTTAGAACTAGAGGTTTTTTTTGGGGAAACCCCCTAGAACTAGAAAGTAGTTTGTGGAACCCTATTCTACGCATACACTTGAAAGGACATACCTTAAAATAATATTTAAAGTAGATCACAACATGTTATAGGAACTTTATTATTAAAATTTTTTAATATAATTTACTCATTAATAATATTTAATCTGTGATCCAGATGTATTGTTGTGGATATCCTTTTAAGAAAAAAATAACTAAGAATGCTTTTGATTTTCTTATTTTTTTAGAACACACTATGGCACGCGCACTTATAAGAGGTGGGGAAACATTGTTGGTTGTGGGTTTAAGCAAACTGTAAATAAAACTATTCTTTATATTTTATTCTTTTCATTTAGAAAATATTAGCTATAAATAAATTTTTTTCCGCTTTATAATAATGTTTTTCTAGTTATTTATAATAATTTATTGCTTTTTACTTTTTTTTTTTAGGAAAAAAACTATAAGGAAATGAATGTGAAGAGGATACAATTTCAAATACAACCGAAAACCACCTTCTTTTGCTGTTTATCATTTTTTCAGTACCTTGTTATTAATTCAAAAATTGATCGAAAACATTTCCTTTTCAAAACTTTTTTTTTCCTCTATTTTTCATATTTGCGTTAAATCATCTGTATGAATTAGTCTCGCTTAATAACGAACGATTCACTAAATTCTTTTATCTTGTAACAGTTTTCGGCTGTAAAAAGTTTTTTCTTTTTCATTCTTAAATTGCTGAAAATATGTATATTATTAATACACTGCTGGCCACCGTAAATGCAACACCAAGAAAGACAAGAGATAGCACAACAAATTTTTTTGTAGATAACATGTTGACCAAGTATCAAATGATTAAATTTATAGAATTCTGTGAAGTGTGGTTCCTGCCAGAATCAGTAGCCAGAGTAGCCACCATTGTTGGAGATCACCACTGCCACACGCCTCGGCATTGATTCAAAGAGACTTTGGATGTGTTCTTGGGGTACAGCAGACCAAGCAGCTTCCACACGTTGCCAAAGTTGATCTGGTGTGGCCGCTGGGGGTGTAATCTGGGTCAATTGTTGAGCAACCATGAACCACATGCTTTCTATCGGCGGAAGATCCGGAGAGCGAGCCGGCCAGGGAAGCAATTCAATCTGGTGATTGACGAAGAACCTTTGGACAATGCGCCACGTGTGGTCACGCATTATCCTTTTTGAAATATGGCTGTCCCAAACTCTGAAGCTAAGGAAGGACAACAGGCTCCAAACACCTCGGGGATAGCGCTGGCTGTTTAAAGTACCGACAATGCTACTAAGAAGTGCGAGAGTGATACCAATACCACCCCATACCATACCCGGTGCAGGACCAGTGTGGCGGTGCATAACGAGCTGTTCAGCATTTTCCCCTCCACGGTGTCTCCATACTGAATCCGATCATCGTGGTGTTGCAGACAGATGCGTGACTCGTCAGTAAATACAGCTTCATTCCATTCTGCCACCCACATCCTTCTTCCATCGCACCATTGGCGGAGACGTCTGTGGCTCTGTGTCAAGGGTAGACCAAGCAATGGACGTCTTGCGGACAGACCACTCTGCTGTAAACGGCGTCGAATGGTACGCGCAGACACTGAATGATGCGTTACAGACTCAATGTGCTGTGCTATGGTTCGTGATGTAACTGAGCGATCCGTCACTGCCATGCGCACAATTTGCCTGTCCTCACGTGAGGTGGTGCACTGAGGTGGTTCGTCGTACCCTCCTGCATCCAACGGTCACATATCCGCATTACAGTTGTGTTTGGTTTCGTCCAACAAGACTACCGATTTCCCTGAAAGATAATCCACAATCTCGGTAGGCCACTATCCTTCCTTTATCGAACTTGGATACTTGATCAAAACTGATCGCGTTTTTTTGGGGACAAACTGATCCTTTTGAAAACCCACAAGAAAACACAATTGCCGAACTTGAAATCGTCGAAATCTCCAAGCCTTAAATAGCTTTGAGGTGGCGCCACAGGCGCCGTGATGTGTGTCTGCGCTGAAATTTAATCATTTGCATATCTCACCCCGCTAATGCATGTTGTAAATTTAATGTTATTTGCATGCTTCCTTCAGGGTGTTGCATTTACGGTGGCCAGCTGTATATATATTTTTATACCTCTAAAATATATATATATAAATCAGCTGATGGATCTGATTATCTGTAATTTGTAAGACATTTCATAATTGTGAAATTAAAAAGGAAAATTAAAGTAATAAAATCCGTTTTATAATGTTCGTGTCAACATTGTTATTTATTATGATTTATAAAATATCAAAATTCATTTTTTTTCATTCACATAAAAATG
The DNA here is from genome assembly GCA_019973955.1 of Trichonephila inaurata madagascariensis. Lineage (NCBI taxonomy): Eukaryota > Metazoa > Arthropoda > Arachnida > Araneae > Nephilidae > Trichonephila > Trichonephila inaurata. The sequence continues at coordinate 64,888 of BMAV01007371.1, forward strand.
TGTGTATTGTATTAGAAGAAATTCAAAAATTAGCTCCTCGAGGGATTGTCGCGTCGGCTTTTTTGATAAGTTTTACGTAACATTAAGGTGAACAATTGACCTCCTTTAGGTAGGACAGTCCTTCTTTTATAGGTTCTTTTCCTTCCTCGAAAATTTCCCCCTTACTTGTCCCCCCTTTTTCAATTTTTAAAAAAACTAATCTATTAATATCTGCATTCAAAGAGGAAAAACATTTTTCCCTTATATGCCTGAAACAAATATTACAGAAAAATAAAAAAATTTTTTCAATTTTTTTTTTCCAATACATCCCAAATTGAATTGGGCAGATATAGAAAACTGTTCTATTTTTTAAAGAAGGAACGTAAAAATTTAGACAATATTAAATTTTTTAAAAAGAAATTAGAAGACTGAATGTATATTTAAATCGATAAATTAGAACACTGGGAAAATCAACATGCTGAAATTGATTAAAGATGTGTGGAAATCTTTAAACCCTTTCAAAAAAGAAACATTTTTACATGAAAATTTGGTTAATTAAATTTTCAATATGGAATGTGTGCTGCCCTGTAACTAATGCAGGTTTTAAAAAAACGCAGCAAAAGCAAATTCCTTTTTTTTTTTAATTGGTAATAATTTTTGGGCAAAGGAGAAATCAAGATTGAATTTTGAAACCCTTTTAAATACAGTGCTTACTTTACACAATTCAATAAGAAGGGCATTTTTTTGCTCCGAAAAATTTCCATATATTAGAAAAATGTATTGACAAAAAAAAGTATTCATTGGAAAAAAACCTTTTTTTTAAATAAAAAAAGGGATGTAAGCATAATTAGCGTTTTTTTTGTTTTTAAATTTAAAAAAATGTTTCATGTATTTTTACGTTTTTAATGTTTTTCCCAAATTTTTTTTCCCTTCTTTTCATTATAAAAAAACTGGTCACCTTAGTAACATGATATACACACAGTGGCGCACACAAGGGGGGTGTCCTAGAGGTCCGGACAGCCCTCCATAGCCTTTGGTTTTTTTTTCGATTGGTTATAATCCTATGTATATATTACGTAAAATTTAATTATATAGTGGTTACTAATAATTAATTTGATTAATTAATGCTAAATTATTTATTCAAAAATTTAAATTTGTATTGTTTTTTGTTCCCAAAAATGAACAAAATCAAAAGAATATGTTGTGGGGCGTATTGGAGCATGATTCCAAAATGGTAGACTTTCGACCCTGGAGAAAGATTTGAAAGATTTTTGTGTGCTCTACTGTATACACATACTATATGATTCACATCAATTTATACATATATGAGAGAATAGAGAGACGTAACGATTGTTCTAACTGACGAGTTTTAAAAATCAATTTTCGATTTGTCAGCAAATATATTTTATTTGCTTTGGAGATTCTTAGCAAAAAAAACCCAAAACGCACAGAAACTAGACAAAAGGCCACACACGGAGAAGTAAAATCGAGACAGGGCTGGCGTGAGAATTAGTTGGAAAAAAATTATGGTTTTCTACGAGAGAAACTTGCATGACTGCTTTTTTACCTTTTATTGGAAAAAGATGCGAACTTTCTATTTATGCCTGAATTCGGCCCTTTTGTTTTGGCAGACCCAAGCCAAATATTTAAAAACTTTTTTCTAACGATTTTATTACTTTGACAGATTTGCTGTAATAAAAATTTCCTCCTTTCTTTTTCTTTTTTTTAAACAAAAAAGATTAAAACAAGTAATATACACTCATGGACAAAAAAAATTAGAGCATCAAGAAGAAGTCGTCAAAATGAAACGAAATTTTAAGATTGTTAGGGCTATTTTTTATAAGAAAAAATGATTAAAAACAAAGAAAAGGAAAATTTTTTTTTCCAAGAAAAAAAGAAAAAAAGAAAGGAGTGATTTAAACGGTGGGGAACCCCCTCTTTTTTATATATATATATAGCGGAATGTACGATGCGATACGGGGGTTTTGGGGGGCATACAATTTCCCGGATTTTCCCTTGAGACATTTCGTTTCATTTTTCCCGTAACCTTTTTTTTCCCTAGTTCGTTCAAACTCGGGGGATGCCAAACTTGCCGCCTTAAATGACCCCAGATATGCCCCCGATTGGAGAAAATCGGGGGATGGGGGCAGGCCGGGGAAGGATAGGGGACAGTGGGGATACAAAAGGTCTTGTGACCCCTTTGGCTGTGTAAAAGGCCGAGCATCTTTTTGGGAAAAAATGGCCCCCCGGGACAAAGGGGCCTTGGGGCTGTAGGCTGGGAAGTCATGGTGTCACGGGTTCCTTTATTTGGGGGTAAACCGTGTATTGTGGGGCAATGGCCCCCCCATACCCTCACACCAGTTTGGGAACGGTTTTCACCGTAAACCCAAATGCAGGTTTGGAGGCGTTACTACGGGTCCCCCACACACAAAAACGGTTATAAACACCCCCGAGTTTAAAGGGGGATTCGTCCCCAAAAACTACCCGGTTCTTTTTCCCCCGCTGCAACCCATTTTCCCTGGCGCGAACCCTTTCCAAAGGGGCTTCATTGGTGGGGCCGGGGCAGAACACGTAATGGGCGCCGCGATCCCAAATGTCCTTCAGCCAGGCGTCTTTGTATGGTTCGAGAAGACACAGGGGCCCCTAGTGAACCTGTGTTTGTTTGTTTCCGTTGAAGCAGTTTGCTGTACGCGTGCGTTTCTTACGATGTGGTGGACTTCTTGACGACTGGTCGCCGAGGGCGTCTTGAGCCGGGTTTTTCGTGTAAATGACATCCTGGGGATCCACTGGCCCCAGCACCTCCCTCACAAATCAATCTCATTGATGAGCTACTCCCCCAGCTGACCCCCCACCCATCATGCCGATGATTTCCCTCTCAAAACCCCGGGCTTCTGCTCATATTGTCTTCTAAAACGGCGTAATGGCATTTCTACCCTTTAGCTCTTCCCTTTTTAAACGATTCGCACACTCCAAAAAAGCTTTTGGGTTTCCCTTTTTTTACACCCATGGAGTACGACTTTAAAACACCCTTTTCCGGGTATACGGGAATGCGCAATCATGCTGCATTTCTAATCATTTTTCATATCTCCCCAACATGTACCTTCATGCCAAGTTTCATTACGATCCCCAAAATTTTTTTTGGGGATTAATTTTTGTCCATGAGTGAATATAAAAAAAATTAAACCCAAATTCCCACCCAGGTCCCAAAAAAGAAAAATTTTTTTTTTTAGTTACTTTTTTTTAAAAAAAATTAAATTAATATAAATATGTATATAAAAAAAGAATCAAAAATGAAGTTACAAAATAGAAAAAAAACGATTTTCCATTTTTTCCCTTTTTATATATAGTGTTGGGGTTCTTTTTTTTACTATTTATTGATTAATTAAATTTAATTATTTTAAAAAATAGTTTTAAAAAAAATTTCCCTTTTCCTTTGAAAAGCCCTCCCAGGTGGGATTCGAACCTACGACCTTTTTATTAGAAGTCCATTGCGCTAAAAGGGGAAAAATGAGCGATTTTTTTTTTTTATATATAGTGTTGGGCTATTATTTTTTTTTTTTTTTTTATTCAAATTAAATTTTAATTTAATGAAGTAAATTTGAAAAAAAACTGTTTTTTCTTCCCAAATGTAATCCACTTGGTTTAAAAAAAAAACATTTTTAACTTGAATGGGGTGTTTTTAAAAAGTATTTTATTAACGATTGAAAATTTGAGAGCAAGATATATATATTAAAAATATATATAGGGGAGAATGTGAGCTAATAGGAATTGAAAAAAAAAAATGTTCCATTTTCTTGTTTAGCATTTACATGAAAATTATGGTTTTAATAAATTAATTAATAATTTTCAAAACTCAGTTTCGATTAATAGAAAAGGGCGCTTACGAACATACACTGGTGTGGGAAAACTTAAAAACAGGTGGGTTTTTTCCCATAATTTTAAGAAAAATCATCTGAGAGACATGAAATTTGAAATGAGGGAGAGTATTATGTACGTAAAGGATGACAAAAGTATCGGCACTGAAAAGGAATACAACGCATACGGTATGGAATCAAACAAAAGCAAGCTTTATTGAACGCATAGTATCGTGACTCATGATTGTCTATCCAACAGGAAGAACAACAAGCAGATTTTCCCTTTAATATGGTATATGCCCCCCCTTTCACAAAGGTTGCTTCGCACCGTCTCCGCATACTAGAACCAGCTGGTGCAACATCTCTTGAGGTAGGAGTGCCCTTTCCCCTCAATCAACATCTGTTGAGTTGTTGGTTGTTCTCCGGATGATGTAAGCGGTAGCAACTGTCTCCCCAAAGCACCCCACACATGTTCGATGGGATTTAAATCTGGGGAGCACGCTGGTCAATCCATTCGAGTGATATCTTCACTTCCAGCAGCCCTCAACAGCAAGAGTACGATGGCGTGCATTGTCATCCATAAAATGAAGTTGGGGCCAATGGCACCTCGGAAAAGACGCACATGGGGAAGAAGTACCTCTCACAATAGCGATCCCCGGTTACAGACCTCTGTCGAAAATGTGAAGCCCAGTTCACCCGTTCAGCTATAATGCCTCCCCAGATGAGAACTCCAGGACCACAACCAACGGTGTCTTTCCTTGATGTTACTGGGATAAAACTGGGTCCCGATCTCTCCAAATCAAAACGCGTTGGGGAATCGCTTCTGGCACTGAACCGCTCATCCGTAAAGAGGAACGACTCCATTTATCAGTTGTCCAGTTTTTTTGCTCTGGCCCACTGTAAACGGTGGCTTCGGTGGCCAACTTTTCAACGGGAGGCAGCGTTCAGGGCGGCGGGCGAACAGGCCCCTTTTTGAAGGCGTCTGGCTACAGTAAAAACCGCGACACTTGTCGACCCGTTGCTGTACAGAGTTTCTGAACAATGACGCTTGCTGACTGGTGTCGACCTCTTTTCGCTTGAGGATGATATATCGGTCATCCCCTGCTGTTGTCGTCCTCGGCGGCCACCCCCAAACCCTTTTCTAACAGCTGTACCTGTGGTTTGGAACGCTTTCCAAGAGCGCGAAACGACACTTTTGTTGATTCCGAACTCTGCGGCTACACTGGTGACAGTACGCCCCTCTTCCAGCTTTCTGATCATTCTTCTACGTGTGAAATCGTCCAGGTGATTTCTCCTAGTCATATTTCACGAACTGACTCACTGGCACTTGCAGCGAATATGTTGAATTGCGTCTCCGTCCTTCATTTATTCTACTGTTGAGCAGCGCGCGCCGACATCACGCGTTTTGCGTACGCTCACATCGCTTCTGACGTTTTGTTCCTGATATTTACATACGCATGACGTTTCTACTGATTTACGTGTTCACTGTACTGATCTCCAGACCTCCTTTTCTGCAATTTCATGGCTATCTGCTAAATTTTACATTGTTGCTTAAGTTTTGCACACCAGTGTAGAATCCCATATTAAATTATAAGTTTGACGGACCTCGTAATTTTGAGCTCCGCTCAAGTAACAAGGACGGCACTGAACTGGTATCTCTTTCTCTTAACTTCCACACTATGCCAACGGGAGGGCTTCGAGTCTTGATAGATTTGATGTGCATCATTCCCTTTCCACGGAAAGTCTTCGAAGGCATCAGGATTCGAGCTCACGTCTCTCCAGCTACGAGATCGTGACAATGACCACTAGGTTAATTGCCACTTTTATTTTTTTCATTATCGTCTGCACAAATAGATTCAATCTTTTGTTTCCATGCAAGCGTTTTCTTAAGATTTAGTAATTCGAAAAGGATTAAAAGTGATACAATTATTCAAAAAAGAATTTTATAATGAGTTTTAGCATCCAGGAGCTTGAAATATATAGTAAGGGGGAAAAATGATTTAATAAAATGTCTGTACTATAATCACAAAAAGAAAAGAAACTTAAATATCAAGTGAATGTTGACGATGAATTATTTAAAAATATTTAGGGACAAAACTTGAAAAGATGAAGAAATTATTTAATCATACGAAGTATTAATAAGGAGTTTAATTATCTGGAAATTTTATTAAATGTGGCTAAAATCGGTAATATTCAATGGAAGTTCTTTGAGTAAATAATTAAAATGTGTTCTATTGAATTAAAAACAAACGAACACAAAATGAATAGAAAACGAACACAAAATGTGAATCAGGAGATTATTTATTGCTAACATTCAGCAAAAAAAGTGAAGAAAAAAGAAAACTGAATTGTGTGTGTGTGTATTTTCTTTACTATTATATTCTTGTCTAAGAGAACACGTTTTAAAAATTCTTACGGTTCTAAAATAATAAAAAAGAAAAGATTCAAGAATCCGCAGAAATGACACACACACAAAAATAATATTTAAAATCACAACTCCCTCTCCTCCTCCCATCCCCAAATTATCAGAAGGAAACTGAATAATGACCTGACTCAAGATGTGGATTAATTATGAAAACGCATGCGAATGAAAAACAGTGGCGCAGATTTCAATATATATTTTCTAGCAAATTAAAAACAATCAAAGGTTTGCAAAATTCGAGAACTGGTAACTGCGTATTCTAATTTTTAATTTACATGTTTCTAGAATTTTCTTACGAAATACCTTTCAGAAAGGTATGGCAACCCTAGCACGTGCCGACAAGAAAATCGATAAATGACTTGTATTTGTTGATCCTTGGGTATCTGGGCTTGCATTCGGCTATGTGTTTCTGCGCAACTGGTCTGAGCAGAGACTCAGAGCACACACACAAATAGCAAAAAAAAAATGACAAAAGGAAGAGAAGTTAAGAAATCTTCATTTTGTGATGGAGATCTTTAGTACATTTGGCAAATATAAATTTCGAGACATTTATTGCGCCTTTAAATCATTCTATTAGTTAAATATTTGAGGGGGAAAAGGGTGAAAAAATCTAATTTTGAGGGGTTTCTTAAAAAAGTTTATCGAAAATCATTAAGTTGTTTATCAGTAAAAAAAAAAAATTGCCATAAAACTGAAGTATAAAAAAGAATCTTGTGAACATATTAACAACATATATTGTTTTAGTACAGGTCTCTATATGTTTTGAGCTCATCAGTCCCACGGAAATATTCAAGCTCAGGAATACCCAACCTTTTTATCGCCGCTGACCGGTCAAAATTTGATCATTTTACCGCGGACTGCTGAGGGTGTGGAATTGATTGTTTAAACTTTAGAGATTGTTTTGATTTAATAATTTTAATTTAATTGTATTTATATATATAAATATACCTTTAGAACAAAAAATACAGTTACGCTAAAAATGAATATGGAGTGATTTAACGTGGAATATAAATCTAACTATGGAAAGTTACACAAACCGGAGAGAAAAATACACCACAGTAATTAAAATATAAATTATTTAATACTCCTTGGGCGGCCCAGTGCTATTTGATCCACAGACCGGTACCTGCCTGCGGGTTGAAGACCACTGTTCTAGCCCCCTTTATTTTTTGGCCAATCTTTCTTAATTTTGGTTTTATTTTACATTTATTTACTCAAAAAATTACTTGCAAAGTATAAAAATAATTTCTGAAAGATTTTAAATGATTTTAACGTTTTACTAAACTTCTTTTTCCTTTTAAAAAAAAAGATGAAAATGAATCGCGACATATTATATGACTCCCCCTTCCTTTATATGAACTGCTAATTAAACCGATGATTGGTTAAGCAGAGGCCATTTAAGAGAGCTTTTTTAGTAATTATTTTCAAATTATTATTATGTGTGTTTATATCGCAAATAGTCAGAATTAGAAGTGAAAAAGGAAAAAGTTTCCGGGTAATTTTAAATGCTCTGATATGTACAAAACCTGTAAGGGATAAACAGAATTAAAGGTAGAATAAAGGAAACTATTGAGTGAATATTAATGATACACGAGAAAACTATTGAGAGATTAAATAGAAGAGCATATATATATACCCGTTCAGGGGTAGTGTTGGATAGAGGCTGGTTAAAAAATAATTTCTCAGCTGTCGTTCATAATTTCTCTTTTAGTGGCGACCTCCCGGTCGATGCTGTTTCTGTCAAATCCTGGTCTCTCAAGACCCACCGTGTAGAGGGATGTACGTTAAATCTGTTGAAGCTGAAAGTCCTCATATTGGTGTGGTGTGGAAATTAGAAGAGTAGGATATCAAGTCAGTTGTCAATCTCATCACTTGACCGGTTACAAAATTATGTGGTACATCACCGTTCGCCATCGTAGTGTTGTGAAGTGCGACTTTAATAAAAAAACAATCATTCAGTACACAGTTAAAAAATTAAAACAATTATATTGCGTGAATTAAAAAAATACACCACCACAAATTTATCTTTAATCACTCAATAAAAATTGCTGTTTCAGTTTGATTATCTGTTAAGAAACTAACATTAAAAATTTAGCTTTTTTTAAATACGATAATCTGTCGCTAACGACAACGAGAAAGAGAGAAATTATTTTACTCGATCAAACATTAAGCGATTTTTTATTGATTAAAATGCATGCACATGTGGGTTGCTTGATTGTTTGTTTAACGAGTCACTTTGAAGCTACTCAAGGGCTGTTGGCGAAGGACCTCGTGATTTCAAACCTCGGTCAAGACATCATGTTCGTATCTCCCTCTCCAAACTTTTTTCGAACTCGAAAGATTTAAAGATTTCATTCTGCACGCTGGGTCTTCACTCGAACTCTACAATTTTACAATGGTTTTTGTATGTTATGTGTTGTGTGTGTAATAATTGTAAAAACGCTTTTCTTTCATCTTCGACAACTTTTAAAAAATCCAGTTGTGTTCATGTTTGGAATATTTTTAAAAGGGGTTAAAGAGTTAGTTTTTCTTATATAGAGACTTCTCTTTGTGTTATATGTATAATATATAAAAAATCCAGAAATGTTTGTGTTTGGAATATTTTTAAGAGGGGTTAAAAAATGTAGTTTTTTTCATATGGAGACTTCTTTGTGTTACATATAAAATTTTAAAAAAATCCAGAAATGTTCATGTTTGTAATATTTTTAAAAGGGGTTAAGAAGTGTAGAGTGTTTTCTTATATAGATACTTCTTTGTGTTATATATATAATACATAAAATATATCAAAAAATCCAGAAATGTTTGTGTTTGGAATATTTTTAAGAGGGATTAAAAATTGTAATTTTTTACATATGGAGACTTCTTTGTGTTACATATAAAATTTTAAAAAAATCCAGAAATGTTCATGTTTGTAATATTTTTAAAAGGGGTTAAGAAGTGTAGAGTGTTTTCTTATATAGATACTTCTTTGTGTTATATATATAATACATAAAATATATAAAAAATCCAGAAATGTTTGCGTTTGGAATATTTTTAAGAGGGGTTAAAAATGTAGTTTTTTCATATGGAGACTTCTTTGTGTTACATATAAAATAAAAAAAAATCCAGAAATGTTCATGTTTGTAATATTTTTAAAAGGGGTTCAGAAGTGTAGAGTGTTTTCTTATATAGATACTTCTTTGTGTTATATATATAATACATAAAATATATCAAAAAATCCAGAAATGTTTGCGTTTGGAATATTTTTAAGAAGGGTTAAAAAGTGTAGTTTTCTCATATAGGGACTTCTTTATGTTACATATAAAATAAAAAGTGTGTGTGTGTGTACTTATGTACGCACGTAAGAAGTCATACTTCTTTAGCGTAACAAGATTAAAATCTTTCTAAAAATCTTGAGCAGAGGAAGCTGGGCCAAGGACGAAAGGCGGTCACGAGCAGAGTTGAAAGTTACTAACCTTAAGTCAATCGGATCAGCCAAACCCGAGATCACGATTAAAATAAATTTAAACACTCCCGCATTTATTTATTTCTCCTTTCCAAAATAGAAGTTTTAAAGAAAGAATGCAATAATTTAAATTACATCGTAAAAATATTTAAAATCTTCTTAAATATGCATTTTTTTACTGAGGAGACATTAGTTTTCAATTACAGTAAGACCCCGCTTAACGCTGTTTCAGTTTAACGCTCTTTTATTTGAATTGTGGGATTTCCCCCGGAATAGCACACAGCTTTAGGCTTTCCGATATCCGAAGCAGTTTATCTGTGTTTCTTCTTTCCGGTGGTATTATACAAAAGTACTTTTATCGTTTCAAACATTTTTGTTGACGTTATTATAAATATAAATTTATACAATATAACGATTGCTATAGTGGCAAGTATTACGATTTTTAGTTTTTATCATGGGTGATAATAAAAAACACGAAAATAAAGCATTTCTCTAGAAACTAAAATGCAAGTGATTAGGAGATTAGATACTGGTGAACGTCAATCTCAAATTGGTGCTGCATTGAATATGGCAACTTCAACGATAAGGACCATTCTTAAGAATAAAGAAAAAATACTGTCATCGGTAACTGCAACTACGACAAGCTCTGCAACTAGAAATGCCAGTTCTAGAAATAATACAATAGAGAAAATGAAAAAACGACTTTCTATATGGATTGACGACGAAATTGAACGCAACATGCCATTAAGCCAATCCACCTTCTTGATAAAATGGCAGAAAATAGGAAATACAGAAGAGACTGAATGATCTGAAATGTAAACATACTGACTTAGAATTTTATTTATTTTTATATGCATATTCGTTTATTATGTTTCTATTTTTGTAAGAAATAAATTTTTGTTTTATTGTTGTAAAAAGCACAATAAATAAATTTAATGGTGAAATACTTGACCAATTTTCTACCCATCTTTCCCTAACCCCATTATTTACATGATGAGATAACCTCGTTTAACGCTGTTTCATATTACGCTCTACTTTGACGGAACGTATACCCCGCGTTAAGCGAGTTCTTACTGTAATTTATAAGCTAAAAACCTTACTCTTTTAGCTCTTGATAAAAATAATTTACTTCTCATTGAGTACGCATTATTCAGAAGAAATGAAACTTAGAAGAGAAAATATAGTAAAAAATAATGCGAAATTCTAAATAAATATAAAAGCATTGAAAGTAATTTAAATAGATACAGAACAAATGTACTTAAAAAAATACCAAATAATTACTATTTACTCTACTTTGCAAGAATAGATATCATAGAGCAGCATATAACGAAATGGATCATTTTTTAAATAAAATCTTAAAATAATCAGCTGCATAATACGTAGAAGTTTATATATAATAATATAAAATTGTAAAAATATAAAAAAAAATGTAAATAATATAAAAATTACAAAAACAGTAACAAAACAAAAAGTATTCAAATAATTATCAAAACAAAATAAAAAGGTTGAGACATCTATGAATTAATATAATATTAGTAAAAAATCCGTAAATTAAGTCAAACTTATATTAAGTTTATTTCAAATATACGAATTAAGAAATGTAATAGGCCAGTCATGTTCTTAATATTATCTTATAAATATTTTAACATTTATTTTTTATCACATTTTTTTTACTTAAGTAACAATTAAGGTGCAAATAGTTAAGTACTATATTTCTGTGCATTTTTATGTATGAATATTACTTTTTTAGAATGAAACTTTAATAATATTAAAAGTGTTTCTTTTAAGAAAAATATTGTTATTTACTTATGACAGCATTTCTCAAACTGTGGGGCGTGATAATCCTACCAGGGGGTGCGAGCATATCGAAAAGTTGAGAGTAAAAAATTATTAATTTACTGAAAAGATGAAAAAACAAAATACATTCTGACATAATAAAAAGTAAAATACACATTTGCACTGATGTAATATACTTTGTTTATATATATATATATATATATATATATATATATAATAGGTTGATGAGGCAGGTTTTCTTGAAATTACATCCAATTCAAATGTGGAGCCATTAAAATGCTATTAGCAGGTCATTCACAGCCTGCGGACCATCGATTGAAGACCCATACTAAAAAGCCTGCTCAGGACTCTGGGGAAAGCAACTGAAACCCTCTAAATGGGATAAATTGCCACTGACACTCATAAACTCCCTTATTTCCGTTGTAAAAACATGATGGAGAGCCTGTATATCTGAAAGCGAAGACCATAGCCTCTCTATTAACTCATCATCACCGTGATTTAAAATTACCAGGACCGTTACCAATAACCCTTTTGTTGCTTCACAGTGCGATGAAAATGCAGAAGATGAAAAAAAAATATTTTGACATCTATTGAATGAAAAGAATATTTTCAAGGGATGTAATCTTTTTTAACTTTGCATTCTAGAAATATCCTCTAACTGTAACTGTGTTAAAAAAATTGTTTGGATTGTATGGCTTTGACAGGAAAGTCGTCGTTCAATACAGAGCACTTTTTTGGAAGAGGAGAGAGAAAGGAAACGGGGGGAAGGAATGAGATTCTATAGGGTTACAAGACCAAGCAATTTTCTCGCCAATATCGGAGCTTCTTTTGAATACAATGCCAAACATTGCATTTTCTCCGGGTCGTTCCGTACAAGCCGGCTTCTTGTCGAAAACATAATGGATTGATGAAAAAAAATATAAATCCATCTTTCAAAACTGCAAATTTAAATGCATGCTACAAATTTATTTTAAATAATCGATTTGGTCAACATTTTTTTTAATAAAAAGTTGAATTTGTAATTGCAGTGGTAGGTAACACACGATTACGGGCAGAAAGCGCTCCAATTCTTGTTTAATTCGTAAATTTCGTGAATCCTACGAAACTCGATGCTCATTTGCCTAGTTTAAATGCATAACTAATAATTTTTGAAGCTCCGGGTTTTTTAACGAAAAGATATTGGTATTTTCACATTAAGTTTTCTATTCTACAAAATACAATGTTTGATTATAATTTTAGACATATTGTGTTAATGAATATTTGTTGATAGATTTTAATTAAATCGGGGTTATTTGTTTTGCTCATTCTGTTGATCATCAAATTAAAGTGTAATAATCACGTAATCATAAATACTTGCATTAACACACAATTCAATATATATTCATAAGGACACAAGTAGAATGATGGATTGACCGTTAGCCATGATTTTCCCTCTGACAATGAATGAAATTTCTCTGATATTTTCGTTTAATACAAAGGAAAATTTTTTTAAAGCTTAATATCTATTTTATGACTTAATATAAAACTTTCTCTGTGTAAAATAAAAGTAGACTTCCAAAATTAAACTATATCTTGTATTCAATTCTTTGTCAAAAACAAAGAGGCACGGAGAAGAGCAAATCTAACTTTGTAACAAATATTTTTTATATTGGGTTTAAAGAAAAATAATAACTGATTTCGTTTTTTCTGGAATGAATGGGACTGTTACAAATTTGTGTTTTAAAATGTTACAGCTAAAACACGACAGATATTGCTTATTCGAAATATGAATAATAGTCAAAGAAGGCAATTTAGTCTCCAAATCACTTTAATCTCAGTTCGAAAATTTCAATCGGCCAGTTCTTATTTTTAGTTTCCCAAAATTGACGAATGTAAATTGACAGCTATTTTAAATTGTTGGATATCGATGCCGGAGTGATTCAATTGTTTGAAGAAAATTGTATGTGTTCCGCTTTCCATTTTTGGTTCCACATATATATGTGAACAAATCTTTTCTCATATGAAATCTAATTTGAGTTCACAAAGAAGGTTGTTTAACCACTGGACATTAGAATCATGTGTCAAACTGAAAAGTCACAATTATACCCCTGATATTACGTCATTAAGTATTGCTTTGCAAGGACAAGGTTCTCATTAAAATTTTAATTTTTTATTTAACTGCATTAAAGAAATGCTTTTATTTTATGTTGTTTATTTCTTATTTTAACAAATATTCTTAAAAAATAAATAATATATGTACAATTTTAACTTTTTATTATTTATCTTGAAATAATAGTTACATTTTATGTCGTTTTTTTATGTTGAAAAATATATTTAAATAATTTATACGTAATGAAACTCTAAATCTGTATTTTGACCTCTGATGAAGGGATTCGATTGTATTCGTATTTCAGGATTTTGTTTAAATACTGCGGGAATTTTTTAAAGTGTGAGCTTTTAGGAGAAACCCTTTTTATTTTAAAAGGGGTGTTAAAAAAATTACAGAAGTTGAAAGTTATGTGAATAAATAATGTGTCGATGAATACAATGGTGTAACGAAGAACTTTCCCCTGAAAAGTCAGGTTTTGGGCCCCCAAGTTGGATTCAACAAAGGGTAGGTACTTGGTGGCAGTCAGGCTTTGGGCCTCATAGAACGCTTCCCCCCGCCATGCGGGGGTGTACGTTACGCCCCTGTATGATTACTTAAACGAGTAATATAAATGTGATGGGGAAATTAGAGCAGTGAGGTGTTAGCTCAGTTTTTATTGTCCCTTAGTAGCCTTAGTGAGAAATAATAACAGTTGCATTCCAGTTTAAAAATAAAATGATTAATTCCTTCTAATAAAATGATAGAAAATGATGTTTAAATTCTTATATTTGGGGGCCAATGGGCCCCGAAATTTTTACATAAACGTATCCAATTTCGACCCAAACAGAAAAAGATTTCGCCGGTCATGAATTTATCAGAAATTTGGGGTAATTTACATGTGACACCAACTGATTATAAATAGTAGTCATTGATTGGTCATGTTTATTTTAATAGTGTAGAATTTTAATTTTTTCGTTTAATAGTGGTCATAAAGTTAGGGATTTTTAAAGTATGATCAGATTGCCTGATTATATTGAAATATTAAAAAAAAAAAAAGAAAGAAAGTCTTTTTTCCCCCTAACTAAATAAAATCATGATTTTACAGTTAAAAATTCGTTTTTAATATTCAAAGAATAAACGTCAGTTGTTAAAGAGAAAAGCATCAAAGGTTCATGGGCAGAAATGTATCAGTGAATGTTTTTATGTAACAGCATCGAAAAGCTTTATTTGATCTTATTTTATAAAACAGGAATTAATAAAAAGTTAAGAATAAGCTTTATTTTTGAAATTCAGTTTTTAAAAAGTTAAATAATTCATATTTAATAGTAATAATAAAACAAAATGGAATATTCGTCATATTAGATTAAATTATGAAGTAGTAAGTCTTGAACAAATATAACAAAACAAACTTTTTATTTACATAACATGAACTATGTTGATAATTACGTATTTTATATATATATACTTCATGCAAAGATTCAATTTGATATAAGTATCAATTCATTTTTTCAAATGATCATAAATATTATTAATAAAAAAATATGTACGAAGTAAAACTTGCATTGCTTTTTAATTTATATATATATATATATATATACATTACATTTAACAAATTTCAAAAATTTGCGAAAAATATGTATATACTTATTTGCTTAGAATTGTTGAGACAAATAAAATGCCACATAAAGAGAATACAAAATGTATGATGTTTCGAAAATCCTTTTGATGAATTTCAAATAATCCCAGTAAATTGAGAACTATTCAACCTCAGATAGTATAGCTTTATTTCTCAAGCGTCATTTCATCCAAGTATAAACTTTCATTAGTAATGAAACTATGATTTTTTTTTCCTTTTCCAATACTGTCATTTGAATACGGGTTTTTTTTTAAAAACATGTTTTCTAGAGTTTAAATAAAAAGTGTTATATATAATAACGTATAATACAGAAACTTTTCTTTCCTTTCAAGTAGAAAATGTTGACGAGTTAAACTTTTATCGTTTCCTGAGTTAGGAATGGGTAAAACTACTCCGGATTTTTGGATTTTCAGGATATTGCATTTATATATTTTTAGTATTCCGTTTACTTCCAAAAAATATATTATACATTTTCAGGTTTTTATAGGACCATCGCATTTTTCCCCCCTATTTGGTACTTGTTTATTTATTATGAGAGAAGAGAAATTCTACGTAAAAACACAATATAGGATATTATACTTCATTATGATTGTTTTTTTTTCTTCATGTTCGTACAGAAACAATTAAAATGATTTTTTAACACAGAAGAGGAATTTTGATAAAACTTTTCATTTTACACTCATAAATAATGGCGTAGCTAGTCTTGAGTGGGCCCTGTATCAAAATTCCTTAGGGGCCCTTTTGGCGGCCCCTTAACATTTTCGGACTGTTTTGTTTACACAAGTTGTGAAGTATTCCCCCGTGGGTGATACCTCACTCCTAAGTTAACTTCGTGATCTAGAGGTGTGGGATTGAATGAAGAACCAGGCGTTGTCATGATCTTAAAATTTCTTTATTAAGATCTTAACTTAAACACTAATATAATGATAATATTTATATTATAACTTAGAGAATCTGAGGTGAGAAAACACACAATACGTATTACCAAATAAGCGCGATCTTAACCACTATATTTAACTTTCCCGTCTATTCCTAATCTCTGTTTATATCACAGTTACTAATGGATACTAGAATGATCCTACCCTTTAAACTCTTGTTCAATCCCCAATCCTCTCGGATCCAAATATCTTTAGATTATCTCGCGTGGAATTGGATCCACCTTGACTTGATCATTCTGTCACGGATAGCTTCACACTCAACGATGGCTTTCTTCTCTTCCTTCAGTTCACGCGCTTAAACCAGACAGGCATAATCACTTCCCAATAGGTCATTCGCTTACGTTAAACTTCTGCTTTTTAAAAGGTTTCTAATTTGCATGTTCATGTTTCGATTCTGGATTTGGTTGGAAAGAATTTGCCTTTTTCGGCCCCAAAAAACCCAAGAGGAGATTTTAGTAAGAAACGCGATGAGCCCGTCACAAAGTTGGGGCCCCCTTAGCATCGGGGCCCCGTATCATTGATACGGTTGATACGGCTGTAGCTACACCCTTGCTCATAAATGAATTTATTATTTCGAACACAGTAAAAAAGAAACAGCTACAACATCAGAGAAAAATATCTACTCCTGCTCATTTATATAGTACTTATAAAATTAAAATTGAGACAAAAAATTATTGAAACTAGTCATTCACTGTTCAACTGAGCACGAACTTTGCAGCTCTAAGTAATCTTAACAATGAAAATGAACAGTGCTTTTATGATTTTAATTTTTCTTACGGAAACTATAATTAGAACTTTAATATTTCACTTATGATTTATTATTT
Organism: Trichonephila inaurata madagascariensis; assembly: GCA_019973955.1. Lineage (NCBI taxonomy): Eukaryota > Metazoa > Arthropoda > Arachnida > Araneae > Nephilidae > Trichonephila > Trichonephila inaurata. The sequence continues at coordinate 81,851 of BMAV01007371.1, forward strand.
GCAACGCAGTTTTACATATTAAGATAAATAATGTAGTATTTATGCTAATTTTAGTTATTTAATAGCATTTATAAGTTGCTTAAAATTGTTTTTATGGTTTTTATTAGTATATTATCAGATATTGCAGATGATTATTTATAGATGGAATAAATTTAAAAGAATTTAGAAGGAATACATGTTTAGAGAGAGAGAGATAATTCATCACTCTTACTTCTTATTTACAAATAATTCACTTCGTAAACTGTTTTCATATATATGCGATTTATTTTCGTAATGAAAAAAAAAACTTTTTTTTAGCTACACATACTTTCGTGAAAAACATCTTTTCTATTCTATCAAAATTGTAAACAATAGTCATATTTTCAAAAGATAACTATGCTTTTCTGTATCATAAAACAAATTCTATTTTTAAGACAAATTCTTAAAATAAAGGATTAATTTTAAAGAATTTTATCTATAGGTTAATAGAGAGAAACCATTTCTGTGTTTTTTGAAAATAAGCAAAAAAGTTTATCCAAAGAAAAAGAATCATAAGTAACGTATGTACAAGCCGAACTTTGTAACAGAAGCTTTTATGTCTTTTATTTGTCAATAGAACCTTAGACTTATAGACTTAGAACATATAGACATAGAAACTTAGAACCTACCTCTCACTTTTCAAGAAAACCCAGATTCCATCTCTTCAAGATAAGGTTGTATTTCTTTTTACCATTGTTCTAGATTACAAAAAGTCTGGGTAAAAGACGTTTCTCGAAAAGAATTCGAGATTCGGAGAAGGGGTGTGATTCACTCCTCCCTTCGAGGGGGGAGGGAGGTTACAATCCTTGAGAGAAAATGACAAGCCGAAAACAAGAAACACATTAATTATGTTTCTGACAAATTCTGGGGTAGAATAGCGTTAGCTATCTCTCTTATTGGGAGGAGCTCTCCTCTATCCTTAGAAAATAAAGTGATTCTTTACAAGCAAATTTTGCGCACAGTGATCACGTACGCTTGCCTCATTTGGGGCGGAGCAGCCCCGACCCACACGAAACGCATTCAAGTAATTCAAAACAGAATTTTACGAATCATTACTAACGCACCTTGGCACGTTAGAAATAGAGTCATACACCACGATTTACACATGGAGCCAATTGATAATTACATCACTAGAAATGTTAGAAGTATTTTTACTTCTATTCAAAATCATGACAGTAAAATTATTAGAGCACAAACATTTTCACGTACCCACACTCTAAATTAAATGTTGCTTACAAAACTTCGAAGTGGAATTTGCTCCTCAAGCCTCCATATAAACACTACATAAATACTTAATTCCTACATCTTAACAACAGTCAAATACCTTTTGCCTCTCATTAAAACTAGAGTGAGTGATTAGAAGCTGCTCCGCCATCGCCCCCCTGGAAAGCAGAGTTTTGGGCTGTTATTCAGTCCTCCTTCCAGCGTTCTTCCCTTCTTGCCTCCCCGTGGTTTTACTTTTGGCTTCGTTTTCGACCGGCTGCTTCCTCTCTACTAACCCCCCTGCGGGGCGGTGCTTCCTCTGATCTCGGTTGTTCTGTTTCACCCTTCTCCGGGACTCTGAGTATAAGTGATTGTTTCGTTGGCACCCCAGCAATCTAATTTTCGTTTTCGTTTTCGACAAGCCGAAAGGCCATCTGGCTGACGGCTCTCTTCAGAAAATTACTCTAAGAATGTCGAAATTTACAATGCATTCCAAAGTTTTATATTTCTTTCGGAAAGCTTAGAAGCTTGTTTTAACCAATTTTGGACTGGTCTTGCGAAAACACAATATATAATTCTGAATTTTTTTAAACATTTTTCTGGTTACTTTTCAGTTAAATTAAAATTTTAATTTTATTTTTCATACTTTAGTTGTTGATTATAAATTAAGTTCATTTTGAATTAGATTTTCACACCTAGATCAAAGGATTTCATTTTCATGTTTTGAAAAAAAAAAAAATTGAAACTTGGGTGGCCCTTAATGGATTAATGATAGTTTAAATTATTAATTTAGATTTGGTGTGAAAGTTACTAGAGGGAAATGTTAGCGCAGGTGCAATTCTTGTCATCAACCCATGGTTTAAAATTTTTGCTTTGCTTCTAAATGTGATACATATAAACTTTCAATCAATTTTTAGCAATGCAACCTCAGGGCCGATCCAAGGGTATCGGCCACCCTCGTGTAAACAACTAATGTGCCGCCCCCCTAGAGAACTTTTCATACTTTGACTAATACTTAACGTTGAAGTTTAAAAAATCATCTACTTATATAAGAATAAAAAGTAAAACACATTAATAATAACTCAAATAAAATTTGAAGTGTAGAACTTCATTTTTTGGCCAGGTAATAATAGCGACAAAATGCTTTAACAAAATAATAAATTATAAACAAAAATATAACCTTTAAAATAAAAATAAACATTTTATAATTATAAATGCAAAACAACAGAATTCACTTAAAAAAAATACAATCTAATAAAAATAAATACTCTAAGGCACAAATCCCGTGAAACGAAAAGTATATAAACAGTCCTTTGTGACGTCTTCGATTGGGGTGAACCTCACCCTCCATTCATTCTAAGTTTTATGGCTCCGAACAGGTGTGAGTGACAAGCGCACGTGGCCATGGGGTCATTGTTTATTGTCTGACCTCGGGCAAACGCCGACACCCGGTCTAGGAGATTATAATGGTCAGGGAGAACACTGGATGGAGAAAACTGGAGAGGAGCCCTGAAAGAAAAGGGATTGGCGAGTGCTTTCGGAAAAAAGGATTGAACTCCCGTGAGATAGACGGACTGCACCGGCTTGGCATATAACTGTGACTTTATAACTATAGTGTGGTATAGTATAGTGTGACTAAAAAGAACCAAAGGAAGAAATAAATACTGTTTTTTAATTTTAAAATTTCCCTTGTAGAAAATTTTTTTGTTTGTTTGTTATCTACTAAAGACGTTACACCTTCTACTAAGATTTAAGTAATAAACTAGACCGAAAAATCCGGTATATAACTCGCATTTTTAACCCCAAAAAATAAGATCAAAATTTAAATTGGGGTTATTTTTGTAAAAAAAATGAGAGCTTTTAAAAATCCAAAAAGATGAGCATAAAAAAAAGAAATTTCACATCCATCAAATACTTTTTCTGTGAAAGAAAAAACTTTCCCTATGAATTTTGGGGGTTGTAATTCTGAAAGTACACTTTTTTTTTACAAAAATTTTGGAATAATTTTCCCAAAAAGGCCCCAAAACAAAAGATCATTGCACATCTTTTCCCCGGGTTTTCCCGTAAAACGGGTGTGGTGTTATACCGAATATGTGTGGGGGCACGTTATACGCCAGTTTTTTACTTTAATATAAAATAACTTTTCTGGCTTTTTAGGAGCAAATTTGTTAAAGGTTTTTGATTTAATCGGTTTTTTTGGGGATTTCGGATTCAATTGAGATTATCCAAATCTGAAAGCCTTTTTTGGTAAAAATTATTTTCGTAATTTTTTAATGATTTTTAATATCCCGGGAAAATTCTTTCATCAAGGGTTCTAAAACAGGTTAGGTTAAAAAATTTTTTATGCTAAAAAAATTGGGGAAAAAATGGGAATAAGATAAATTTTTTTACTTTAAATTTTTAATATCTTTAAATTGGGGTTTTACCCGGAAAAAAAATTCTTGGAAGAAGTTATTTCATTGAAGAGTTGTAAAACCCCAAAAATATATCTTTTTGGAATTTCTTTTTTTTTTTTCTTTTTATTGTTCCGGAATAGATTTTTTTTTTTAAAAATTCATCTTTAAAGGGATGTGTACCAGTTGTCTCCCTTTTTAAAATTACGTTTCTTCCCAAATGAAAGTGTCTTTCATATAAAACATTTATTTCTAACTTTCTCCCTTTTTTTAAATCTGGATCGATTTCAGTGGAGGAAATCATACTTGCTGTTAACCCCTTCATCATTTGATTCTTCCCCAAAAGAATCAAGAAACAGAATTTCTTTCATCCGAAAATACTGTTGTACTATATCGTTTAAAAACTGTTTCTATTAAAAATTTCTTAAATATCCAATTTTTTTCATCATAACTACAATAATGCGCCATAGTATAAGGAAGATTTAAAAAAAGTGCCTTGCATTCAGAACTGTAACGGCGATTCACCCCAAAAAGGAGAAAACCCCAAGAGGCGGTATCCAAAAAAAAAATATATTTTGAATTTGCCTCAAACTAAGGTCCCCCAAAGGATATGACCTTAAAATCAGAAACACAGAAAAAAATTTAATTTTTTTGAAAAAAAGGTTTAGAAAAGCGTTGAAAAAAAAGGAAACGGTGGGAAAGGGCATACCCTGCGTGGGGGAAATGGGGGTTAAAAAAAGAGAAAAAATCTCTGTAACTATGAAATTTTGGTATAGTTAAAAAAAAATTTTTAAAAAAATTTTCTCTACATTAGGGAAAAAATTGGACCTTTTTTTTTCGGGTGCTTTTTTAAACCTTCCGGTCTTTCGAGGAAGATTTCCGGGTTCCGAGTCAAAATAATTTATTTCCCCTGTAGGGGTGTGGAAGGGGAAATTTTTGGAATGCTTGGTAAAGGTTTATAAATTTTGGATTTAAAAAAAACTAAAAATTTTTTTTAAAAACGAATCTAAAAATTCCTTTAAATTTTAAAATTTTTATTAATTATTACCAAAAAATGTTTTTTTCATGAAAAATTTAGGAAAAATTAAAATAATAATCTTTTTAAACTTTTTTTTTTTTTAAACTTCCCCAAAAAAACATTTCATCTCTTCCCTTTTTTGACTGAATTATGAAATTTTGGGGTTTAATACAAAATATTTTGTTTAAATTTAAATTTTTTGTTTAAAATATGGGTTTTTTATTTCTGAAAAAACTGTATTTTTTACAAATTTACATTTTATATAATAAAAATACCCAAAAAAAGGTTTAAAATCTCAAATGTTAAAAAAAAATCAGGAAAGAATAAAATACCGGGGTGTTTTTCCAAATTTTAAATTCGATAAACTAATTAAATATACTTTTTTGAAAGAAAATTCAATTTTAAAAAGGTTTAAAATTGAAAAGGGGGTTTTCATCCTCGAATCCCTTTTAATAAAAAGATTTGGATACATGCATCATAGGTGATAAATATTTTTTTAATTGCTCACCAAGGAAATTGGCTTTCAACCTCGTTTCCTTCAACCCGGATTCTTAGAGTTTTAATGAGAATAATTTGATGGGGTGTGGGCCATTGGAATGGAATAGAGGGAGTTAGGTTTTGGATTAAAAAATAAAACTTTGAATTGCTTTTTCCAATTTAAAGAATTGGGGACAACGCCCTTTTTTTGATGAAAATAAAACAAGGCTACCTTTTTTTTTACCTCCAAAAGGGAAACACCCAAATTTTCCCGCGGGGTTTAAAAAGGGGTAAATTTACAAAATATTTTTAAAAGGTTTTAAAATTGGGTTTTTTAAGAAACGGAGATTTGACCCAATTAAATACAAAATTATATACCTCCAGTGTAAGATTTCCCCGGTTTTTTTAAGGAAAAAAAATGGAACAATAAATACTTTTAAAATTTATTTTTATATTTCTAAATAAATTTTTTGGGTTAAATTATTTTTGGAGATTTTAAATATTTAAATTTTAAACAAACAAAAAAATAAAAATTTAAAATTTTAAAAAAATAAAATTTTGACAAGGCCACAATATCACAAAAGAAATCTAAAATTTTTTTTTAAACTAAATTTTTATCTTAATTTCATTAAAAATATTCAAGATTATACAACCTCTCTCTCTCTCTTACTACTTATTAAATAATTTTTGAAGTTATACTTCTTTTGGGGCGTTAGAGAAATAGAATGATGGTGAATTTTTACGATGCGCGAGCACACCATCACGGACGTGACGCAAAGCCGTCACGGAAGTGACGAACACCTCGCAAATGCGAAATTGCTTTGTCTAGAAATATACAAAACGGGACAGATCACATTCCCGCCTTCGAAATTATCAAAAGAAATATTTCTCTTCACTTCCCTGAAGTAGAGGACACCCGGGTTTGAACCGAGAACCTCTCGATCTGCAGTCGAATGCTCTACCACTGAGCATATTTGGAGGATCATAATAACTATTGTTATAAACCATATCTGTTGGGACGTATCCCCCCTCTACAGCTTTTTGGCTAATATCTCGGCACCCGAGCCTCACAGTCCATTAGGACCTGGCTCATTCGATCCCTCTCTATCTGTTCTTCCAGTTATTATAATTTCATGCTCATAGGGCTAGTTCTTCCATAGTTTTTAACTGTCTTTAACTTTTTAAATTTGTTTAAATTCACAATATCTTGCCTCTTGTTGGAGTCTCGGACTTGAGATTTGAACCAAGTGTTCCACTCGTCGAGACCCATCCAGTCATCTGCTTCATTACCATTGTGTAGGCATGTGGAGGGCTTAAACACTAAAATATCATGCTCCTATGTTAATCCTATGGGGACTGGAAAAAATTCCCCTCCCCTAAGGAATTGCCTGTGAGCCATATTTTCGTATTAGCGCGAGCTTTACGTGGAATTGGCCCCCTCCCCTCTACAGGGCTTCCCCAGAAATAACTCGAATCCTATGCCACCTTGGTCGACCGCACCGGCTGGATTCGATTGTTCTTCCTATGAGCATTCTAGATATATTTTTTTCAGGACCATAGCCCCATTTATTTACCCATATTTAACATTTTTTTATATTATTTTTAAGTTATAATTTTTTTAAATCCTACATAGCTCAGAGGATTTTTGAGATTCGTTAAAGAAACTCGGACCATAGGTTTTCCTGGATGAGATGTTTCATCTGCTATAATTCGTGTGTAGATAGTGGGCTTAGGGAGTGGGCGTTATCACTAAAATTAGAATCCCCCTATTTTTCTTATGGGGTTCGATCTTTTGATGCGTAAATATATTACAGAGATAGAAGGATGAAACTTTGAGATCACCTACTACTCTGTGTATTGCCTCATTTGCAACTACAGACTCCGGACCGGTTCTAATGGATTCCTCTTGTGTTTGCTCACAACCAGGCCCAGTTTGGAGTTGCTGGGTGCCCTGCTTCTATTTTATTTAATTGTTTTAAATGTTTTAATTATTTTAAAATGACCATAACTCGGGAGCTCTTCAGGCGGATGTCTTAATTTTCTGAGGAACGATTCTTCCCACCGAGACATTCAACATGAGGTCTCAGATGTCACATTCGGTTCACTTCATCTCCAGATACAGTCTGATGCCTCCCCCCATGTTATTGGTCCTATTGTCCCTGCGTGGGGGTGTTTGAATTTATTTAAATCGTGATTATCTCAGGTTTGGCTGGTCCGATTGACTGAAGGTTAGTATCGTTCAACTCTGCTCGTGACTGCTTTTCGTCCCTGGCCCAGCTTGCCATGATAAAGATTTTAATCTTGTTACGCGAAAGAAGTATAACTTCTTACGTGAGTACATAAGTACACACACCCTTTTTTTCACATTTCTGTTTTGTTTGGAAAGAGAGAAAAAAATCACTCTTATCTACTTTATAAATTGTGTTTATCATATTTTTATTTCAGTAATGCATTTTGCTATCACTTTAATTAAATAGTTTTATACTGCTAGGAGCAACTAAAAAAATATTACCTATATTTTTCAACATTTATTATTGTTCTGTAAAAATAAACCTTTCATTAAATGCTTTTTATAAGAAATTTCTGCCATATAGTTCTGACATTCTTATTGTTGCCTTTTTTAAAGATTTTAAATATTGCTATAGATTGTTATAGGTGAATTTTGATTAACTTTATTAGAAACATACAGAATGCTATACAATATTTTTAAGAAATTATACGATTTTTATGTATTTTTATAATTAATTATACACATAATTAATTATTAGTTGCATTAAATATTCCTTCAAATTCTCTGGGAAAAAGATCTTAATCAAGAAGGTATAATGCTAATCTCTCTCTCACTCTTAAAATAGAAATAAATACAAAAAGAAAAAAGAATCTGTGCTTCTTTAATTCAATCTTACAAAATAATGGTTCTCTGAGCAGTCTTAGAGTGTCATACTTTATTTCTTTGAAAATTCTTTTCACAGTTAGAAGCAATTTCAATTAAATATTTATAAATTATAGATTGTTTCATTTATTACTAAACAAAATTATCGTAATACGTTATGATTACAAACAAAATCATCAAAATAAATATAACTATGTTTTCTTTCAATTTCGCGCTATTGTTAGGATCCTTTTAAGTATGGTAAATAATTAATGAATGTACTCAAAGGCTCATTAGTAGTTTGTATTTTAGATGAACTACTACCGTTTTTCCTAAGTGACTAAAGGAATTATTTTTGTACGAGAGGCAAATAATATTCTTTCATTTGAATAACAATGCCGACTGAAAATGTTTTAAGAAGATTACGGTACATTCAAGCTACGAAAACATACGCTTAAATATGTTAATTAACATGAATGTATTCTAAAAAACTGATGACAGTTATTTATATTTATATAAATAAATAAATAAAATAGTTATATAGCACAAATGCAAATATTTTTTTCACTTTATCTTACGCAATGATTAAAATATCAGGGCATTAAATCTTAAAATTCGGAAAGATAATTTTGAAAGTGAAAATATAGTTACTTTTTTTGTTGTTTAACCGTTTTTGTTCTGATTTTTGTCTTGTCTAAAAGAAAATAGTTCGGAAGTCAAATTGCCGCAAAATTTCCTCAGTTTTCTTCGAAAAGGTGTCTTTTTTTTACTGAGGGTCATTCTGCCCCATTCTTTTCATTCGTAATTAAGCATGTCATAAATTTTGATCATTCTTTTTTCTTTACTTTTGTCCGATGTGTCGAAATTCTTCCTTAACGCCTCCCCCCCTTCCCCCATGGGACCAGCACTGAGAACTCATGAATACTCGTTAAAAAACAATTAACTATAGACTTGGAGGGTGACAGAAGATTTCTGGCGCTTATGGGTCAGATCTTTCTCGGAACGGGAAGCAGATCCCTTGCTGACTGAATGCACATTCGGTCTTTTGGTTGTTACAGAAATAAAAGAGAACCGGGATAAATAAAATCTAATATTCTCTTTCACTGGACCACTTCTGAAAAAAATTCCGCCAAGCTTTCGTGGAGCTTCTTAGTGCGACGTTTATTACAGTCAATCAATCAACAGACGAAGGGTCTATTTTCAATTACAAGCAAATAACATTCTGAATGTATTTTTCCCATCCCAAGTGTTATCTGTATTTCACTTCAAACGATCTTTTTGTCGAACCGCTTTGAATAAGAAGCTTTTCCTGCTTCCTGACCAACTACCACTCCTTGTGTTCTCATTATTTTGAGTAACTTTACCAGTTTTTTTAAACTTTCTTATACAGAACCAAAGAAAGGTGCCCCCTTCGCTGACCCAATGAAAAAGAAAAATTTCGCCAGTAAATGGATTAAAGAGGGAATTTCCTTCGCTAACATTGTTAATGGAGAAATCCCCAGTCAAACCCCCACTGAAAATGAAAATAAAAATGATAACAGAAAAGAAGATTCCCCCGTGGATTCCTTAGCCAAGAAAATAATACCTCTGACTTAATACAAGTTCTGGAACTTTTTAATGTCATTTCAAACCTAGTAAAGAAAAATCCTAAAATTCTCGATCTTCTCTCTAAATTTAAAAATGCAAATTCGGACGAAGAAAAACCTGCCTTCTACCAGAAGCTCTCATGGATAAAGTTTAATTAATCTACTCATATTATTTTAACCCTTAAATTCCCTCCTAAATATTTTCTCTTTAATAGTTGTCCTTAAAATATTTTTTCTAAGTCAAAGTTAGTGCAGTTTAAAAGCTCACTTCCAACCTCCAATCAAAGCCCACTTCCATAGCACCACTCTCACTGGATCTACACTCCTGAAGTCATGCCCTCCTCTCCCAACCAAGCTTCAACACCATGAACATCGAATATCCAGATAGAGGGTTGAAGACTGCTGGCGCAGTCTAGGTAACTCATTCCCAAAATCATCCGTCAAACTTTCTTATAGCGAGTCCTGAGATTCAGAATTCACACGGAAAATTTGTATCGTTTGAAGCCAGTGACATACTATTTTATAAACGTAGAAAGGAACTCTTAATATGACCATTAATAACATTTTACGACTTTTTGCTTACACGCGTCCGGGGCCCCTGTAGCTAGAGGGGCCTGTATCATTGATACTGGCCCCCTGGTAAGGCAGGCTACACCCCTGATGAGAAGGAATGTTCATCAGAATTTGAAATCCATTCTTATTTTTCTCGAACTATGTTATGCTATCTAGAAATCGGGACTTATTTTGAATTTCCAAAACTATTTAAAATTCAGCATATTTATTCAATTTATTATAAATTTTATTTTGAAAAATTCACAAAAGACTTTGCTTGAACAAAAGAATTATAGGCGGCCTGCGGCCGCCCCCTTGTTTCGGCCGCCCGCGTGCGGTGCACGCGCTGCACACCTGCTAGGATCGGCCCTGTGCAACCTATAAATATCTATATATATCAATTAAGCTAGATTAATAATAATTAATAACTTTACACGGAATCTGGTTAAGAAGCTTTAAACATTTTGTTGGGTTCAGTGGCGCACACAAGGGGGGTGTCCAAGGGCTATGGGGGGTGTCCTAGGGGTCCGGACACCCCCCATAGCCCTTGATTTTTTTCAATTGGTTATAATCCTATGTGTATATTACGTAAAATTTAATTATGTATTTGTTATTAGCAATTAATTTTATTAATTAATGCAGATTATTTATTCAATAATTAATGTTATATTGTTTTTGTTCCTGAAAATCAACAAAATCAAAAGAAAATGGTGGGCGGCGTATTGGAACATGATACCAAAACGGTGCACTTTCGACCCTGGACCCTCCTTGAAAAATTTTTGTGTGCGCTACTGGTTGGGTTATCTTGGTCCCTCTTAGGTAAGAAAAAAAGCGGAGAAGAAATATACAAATATATACTTTTATTTTCTTATAACATGAGCCAATCTTACGCTATGTGTTAATAAACATATTGCACTCTCGATCGAGTAGGTCAAGATTTCACCTGGCATGGCTTTATCAGAAATTCCATGATCTGCATACGACACTATGGTATTTTCATTAATTTGAAATGTTCACGTTCAAGTTTAGGAAAAAGAAAAGTAGAGTTAATTCTTTCTTTTAATATATGATAATAGGCAGTAGTGTACACAGACTATTTTTATGATAGAGGTTATATTTTAAAAAAAACATTGCCGAAAACACCAAGACGTAATCTTCACATGCTAAAATATATATATATTTTTTTTCATATATGGGTGGGGCTTGAACCCCATCCTTCTGTACCTCTCTTATAATGGGATTTCTGATTAAAAGCATGATCAGGTTGTCTTATTATTCAATTACAAAAAAGGGTGGAAAAATCTGTTACTCTCTCTCTTCCACATGTTTTTATTTTTCTTCCATTAAGCAAAATAGAACTACTTCATTTATTAATCTAACAATAATCATTTATCATTTGCGGTAGAGAAATGCATTAAAAATGCACAGAAAAAAAGCATCAGTATATGTTTTTTATGCAACTGCCAGGAATCACTTTATTTATAGTATTTTATTTAAGATATAGAAGATAAAAATTTAAGTATGAGGCTTCATTTATGTAATTTAGTTTATAATATCCAAAATTTCTGTAGTAAATTTAATTCTAAAAATAAATATGAAATAGATTATTGGACGAATTAGTTTAAAATGTGAATAAATATGTCTTTCACACATAAAAAAGCAAATCACATAATTACATAACAGTAATTAAGATAATATTTTCAAATCTTAAAATATCAATTGCATGTACAAATTTAATCTGATATAAATACGAATTCAATCACCTTTAAAATGAACATTAATTATTACCTATAAATATATATTATAAAAAACATCAATTTTCTTTATTTATAATTGACTTCTTTATAGTTTACATAAGGATTTAAATCGAATTATATAATTCATCTTCGAAGTATTATAAATAACAATAAATGGATTATCAACAGTAATGTGTTTTATATAATAATTTTTTTATTTGTATTTTGTTACTTTATTTACTTAATTCAAATATACGTTTCTTCTACAAAATTAAATCCATGAAAAATATTTAGATTTTTTAGGAGAATGAAAAAAACTTAATAACCATTTATTATTTTTCTAAAGAAAATTAGATGCGCGAGAGAATTAAACTATTATACTCCAGAATACGGAAGAAAAATTGTATGACAAACAATCCCAAATGGAGATAATTTGGATATTTCAATAAATGACAAGGGCACAGAAAAATGATCTAACGCCAAACCAGGCAACCCAGAATAATGACATCATTGCATGTCTACCAATGACAAGCGACCTCTTTTCCTTTGTCCTGCCTGACGCGAGAGCTACTCAAATAGTGCTCTCAGCTTAACGCTATCTATGCCTTTGACAGTTCGGTTATCTGTTTTGGGACTAAGTTTCCAATGCAGTTTTTTTACACTAATTAATCTTTCATTTGAGTGAAATTATTGTATCAACATGGATGAAGATAAAAGGTCTGATCAGCAACAAGCTGCTCATCATGCCTGTGCACATAATCAAGTTAGTAGTTTCGATTTTTACAATATTATTAACCTACTACTGTGCTATGACTTATTGGGTTGATTTGTCGAATCGGCCGCTTCTAACGCCAAGTGTTTTCTCGCCACATCGATAAATGCGCTAAATCTGGTAACCCTTCTGAATTTGTTCTCCAGTGAACAAGTCGTTTTTGACAAAAACGCGCCAAATACGTGATTTTTCTAAATATGGCGGAGAAGCGGCCGATTCGACAATTTCACCACTTATTGCACTATATAAATAACGGTACATACTTTTAATGCACTGTACACTCCATTTTCATTCGTTTCATGTCTTTTAATAAACATGTAATTGAAGCATGATTTTGACTACAATGTATTGGTATAAGTAAGAGTTTTTAACCCCCCCTCCCTTAACTGTTACATATATTTCAGAAAAATGTACCAAAAATGGAAATTTTTTTGACTGTTTGATTTTGTTCTTTATATTATTATAGAAGTTAGAAAATGGTTTTATTACAAAAATAAAATTTTTAATGAAATAACAATAGGGTTTGTCATTTTGCCAGGACAGTGGAAAAAAATGGCAAAAACGAGGAAAATTGGCCGGTTTTAAAAATTGTACAGAAAACAGTATAATTTTGTACATAATACAATTGAGACTTATATCAGAATATTAATTAGATATTTCATTAATATTAATTTCATAATCAAAATAATTTTCGTTGATGAAAGCAATCAAAATCTAAGAATAAACATAATCTATTTTGTAAAAAAATTTATGTGATGAGATAAAAACCATTGTCTTTATTTCTCAATTGAATGCAGTAATGTTGTTTTTTATAGTAATATGTATATATATATGTGTTACCGTTAAAGTGTATAATTCAGTTATTTCAGAGAATAACTAGGTATTTCATGAAATAACTAGACAAGTCAGTTAAAGTATATATTACAGGAAAAATTAATATGCTATAAACTTTGAAATGAAAGAAAAACCTTTTCCAGATACATTTTCCGAAGATCAAGTGATTAAAACCATTGATACTCATAAGTGGTGGAAGTATAGCAAAAGCATGTGACATTTCTTAAGACTTTTGCAAGTTAGTTACACATCTCCAAACATGCTCATCAAGTTCTGCTGGAATAGAAAGAATATTCTCTAATTTTTCATTTGTACATTCAAAAACTCGAAATAGGTTGGGAATAGATTATGTTTCAAAACTTGCTTTTTGTTACGCAATGTTGAAAAAACAAATGTGTTCTGATGTAGAAAATGCAATTGAATTTGATGAGATTTAACTATTTTATGTGCAATTCTTTTCATTATTAGTTATCGTTTAATATTGAGTTATACTATTTTTTTTTCATATTTATATTGCATACTAAGTTTGCATCTCTTCAAATTTCTATTGTTCTAATAGCATAGCAAAATTGGTATTACTTCTCTGGGAAAACAGTGCCGGTTTATCCATTGAGCGCTTGGGGCGGGTGCCCGGAAGGGTACAAAAGGGCCTGGATAAGCTGGATTTAACCAGATTTTCTGGTAATAAATTTTGATCTGCCAGTGTGAAGGGGGCCCGTAGATCTTCTACGCCCAGGGCCCAAAATGAGCTTAAACCAGCACTGTGGGAAAACTAACTGAAATATAAGAATTAGTTGTTTAATAGTTATGACTGTTGTTTGATAGGTTAAATTGAAACCAGCGAATTACTTTATTGGTATTCCTTTCCTTTTCTCATGTTCTGCATTCATAGTATTATCTAACAAAGCATACAAATTTAATAGTATTTAGATTACTGTTTCAATGATGTATTGAATATTATTCTAAGTAAGTTAAAAAACATTAAAGTCACATATATTATTATAGTTAAAATTTGTAAAAAATAAAATAGTTACATCCCCGTAGAATAAAACATATCTATTTTTGCTAGGACAGTTTTTACCAGATTTTTCCATGGTTTTTCCACCTTCAGCAAAAACGTGCCATCCCTAAATAACTACTATATATTTATGATTTTTACATACACATAAAAATGTAATAGATTACACTTACATCTTATTCAATTAGAGCAAATTAAACAAAATTTTGAAGTTAAATATAATATAACTTGTATAATATAAAAACACAACAATATGATTTTCAATACATAAATTTTACAAATCTTACAAATTACAGTATATCCCAAAACACGGTACTGCATGCAAGCCCATATCACACTCTTTGCTATAAACTCGTGTCTCATGTCTTATCCTCTTCCCCTTTTCATCGCTTTTACGACAGCATATAAAACACTGTCTGGTTGGATTAGATTTTTTTCCCTTGGTGGAATATATTCTGGAAAGTGTCGACCTGGGAGGCACAGCAAGCTTACACTAGGATACCCTGGTCTGGTAGCTGAACATTGGCTTATTTTGTTCAACAATTGCTATTCTGTAGTTCATGTTATTTTTCATACCTCCTGCTGAATTATATATAATGAAGGAATTATATAGTGCCTGGTCTAGGAGATGAAAAAATTTTTACCTAGTTTTCTTGCGACTGGGTAGTCTGTAAGGTGTTGATCAACTTTATCAACACCTCCCATAGTGTTGTAGTCATGAACTACTTTTGGTTTCAATTTCTTTTCTTTTTTCTTATCTTCAAACACAATCATTTCTACAGTATGGACTGAAGAAATCATGCAAACATCCTTTTTATCATGCAGTTTTATTGCAGTAACTTTTCCATGTTGAAAAGTGAGAACATCAAAATTCTTAATTTTTTTTAAAATCAGGTGGCACCACTAATGGAAAATAGTGAAATAAGTATCCTAAAGTAGAAACAAACTTGGCTCGGGGCTTTACAAAATAGAAATGTTAATTTTTCTCCTGCCCGAAGTCAGTTCAGGCATCAAAACTACTGCATGTAGTAGGTGCCCCAACTGAATTTGGGTAACACTGGCAAAGGGTTAAAACTTCAGATTAAAAATTTTTACTATGTCAACTTTGGAAAATATGCTTAAAAAACTCTTACTCTGTAAATTATATGTAATTTTCATAATTGTGAGCATTTAAAGCTCTATTTTACTTAAGTTTTGGTAAGTGTAACATTTTATTCTAGGTAGTATCTTCTCTGCAGTTAAGACACTCATGATTTTTATTCGTATTATATAGTTCATTTTCCAGTAACAATACTCTCTATAGTTTTCTTTGCTATGAATTTTAATCACATCTAATGAATAATGAATCCTTAAACTATTTAATAAGTCTGGTTGTTATTTTATCTGCATTTCATAGAAACCCATTGCTTCGATATTCAAAGTTTAGCACTCTAATATTTCCCAATTTAAGACAAATAACTGGAGGCGTCTAAATTGTATCTTAAGTATTAAATTTTTTTTCCCTAAGAAAAAATAAACTTTATGCTGAGGGGTTAGGCTGAGTTAACACTTTCACTATTGACCAATTTTACTGTTTTATCTTTCAAGAGATGAAATTAAAGGGAAACCACATTTGTTAAGCTTAATAATGATATGAAGATTGAAAAGAACCCCAAGCTGTATTGTATCTGTATGTTACTGTGGTATAGTGTCTTTTGACCACTAAATAGATTTGAATGGTAGGGGTTTTGAAATTAATAAATTAAAAGAGTTGTCTATCAAATAAGTACATACATTTGTTCATAATCTTATTGTATTCTTTATCTTCAATTATACATTTTATCAAACTAATTTTTTTTAATTTTATTTCCATCCACTGAAGATATAAATGACTGAAGTTAAGATTTTCTTACTATTGAATTTTAAGTTAAATTATTTTAAACATGTGAATTTTTGCAAAATAAAACTTGGGACTCAATAAAGCTTTAAGTGGAGTTATTGTGAAGTTTTTTAGTAATTAAAAGATAATTAGTTTTATAATTATATTAAATAATCATTGTGTTTGCATACTATTATTGCGTAAAACAAATAACCAGTGATTTAATATTTTTAAGAATGGTAAACATGTAAGTGATTATAAATTTTTTAAAATTCATATGTAAATTTTCACTTTATTTATATTTTAAATCCTGCAATATAATAATGAATTTTTTAGATTAAAAATATATGAACTATTTCTGATGTATTTCATTACATTGCAGTTTATGTGGTCTTAAACCAATACATCTATGAAAACTGTTTTATTGTCTGACATATATTACCCTATAATTTTACGAATTATTCAAGACAAATAAATGTCTGTTGATAGAGATTTTCTTAAAAATATGTCGTCTATTTTGGATTGTTTCATGTAAAATTTATAACATTTATTTTTTTAAATTCAAAGTCGGGCTGTACTTGTTAATCATGGCTAAACATTGTACAGTATACTTTGAAGTATAATGTCCTTAATTTTTTTACATTAGTATTTTTATGCATTAGAATTTTTTAAAAACATAATTGAAGTAATTTGAGATAAAAGCCTTTATTGATATGTAATATCAAATTGTAAGGTAAGAGTATCTTAAATTCTTTTGATTTTTTAATACATTTTTCTGTGAAATATATAAGGTATGATTAAATGTTTTCCATTAGTTAAAAAGGTAGAAGTAAAATGCAAAAGTTATTTTTATAGTCATAAAAAGTATTTCATTTAAAAAATATTTCTTCATTTCAAATGGGGCTGTGGATTGGTAATTACCATTGCAGACCTAGTACATTCCACAGGAGCTGGTATCACTTTTTAGTGTGGCACCATATGGGTGAATACCAATTCCCACAAAGTAATTTTGATGCCCAGTTTCCTTCCCAGAGGGAGGCACCTGAGTTCTGATGATGCAATATTGTACCAGGATTTTAATTTTGCCGAGAGTACCCTAGCCAAACAGGTACTCTAGGGATCTAATGCCACATAATCACATGATAGGGATACTATCAATTTTTTGCATCATGTAAATCCACCAGCTTGGACATACAAGGCTGGCGCCTAACCAACTATGCCACCCAGCCAGCTCATTTAAAAAGTATTAAACAATCATTCCTTTTTCAAGCAATTTCTTATGCAAAATGAAATTTTGAACATATTTAAGCTCAGTTATACATTGAAAAAATTTATGCTAATTTTTCTTGTACCTCAAATCTTTTCTCCCTGGATACAAATCTGTTCAATGTTTCTAAGTAATAGCTGTAAACTTGTGGGTTCTTTTCGGATCATGTCGTGTTCAAATTGTGAAAAAAATAACTGCAGTAAGGATTTTGCCCTCTGTTTTATTGCACTCCTTCTTTGGAACACCTCATGAAAAAAAGAAAATATTAAGATGATACAAGATTGCAATCCATCGTCCAGCCCTCTTTCTTCCTCCGACCACGTTTTTCTCGCCTCCCGTTCTCCTTTCCCCGTGGTTCGGTCTCTCCGGTCTGGTCTCCCTTGTCGTTACCAGGTCCTCCTCTCTATATATTGGGCCCGCTGCCAGATCTCGTGTGTATCGTTCGACCTGTTGCCTGGTGCGCAGGCAGTAGATCCTTACAATAGCTATTTTTGTAAGCAGCAAGTTTATTAACTGTGTTCCCAATAACTAATATGAGGTTAATAAGCCTTACCAATTTATTTTTCAAGAGGCAAATATTTCAAGATTGCCTCTACTACAAATTTATTATTAAATAAAGGTGTTTTTTTCCCCTTCAAATCATATACATAGTAATTAGGTTGCTTCGAAAATAATTGTTAGATTAAAAATTTCATCATATCTTCCTTTAATATATGTTAGTCTATTTACCAGTAGCTTAGCTTGAAAGCTAATACAGCTTTTAAGTATTTTGACATTAATTCTAACTTCATTTGTTACATTTTCATCCATTTCTTTGTTGAAAAATATTTTATATTCATTTTATTAAGTGGTATATTCAGTAACACTGTTTAAAAATACTCAACTTTTCAAAATTATTTTTAATACGATACACGGGAATTATTATCAAATCCAAAATAAATGACCAATATTGTAATGAGGAAGTGGAAAGTTAGTTAAAATTTATAATGCAATATTGAAATATATAGTAAAATAACTATTGCTTAATTACATCGCATAACGCTATATGCTGATTCTCTTGATAAAGCATCAATATAAATTTTTTTAGATATTGATAATGAATTGTCATTTCTGAACTTGAACTCTACAATAATATTTCTATCATTTTATTCAAACACTAGTTTCAAATTAAATTTCTATTTATAGCAATGTGTGTTTTATGTATATAGGCGGGTATAAATAACTATGGTTAAATTTTTAAATTATATTAAAGTCGGTTTTAAACATTGAAGGAAAGGGTGAAATGGAATAGTTCTAATATTTTTTGTACTGTAAATTTTATATATATAAGGATAATTAATTTATTACCTAAACAAAATTCTATATATTTTCCATTTATTATTTATTTTCCCACCGCACATATTCTTGTATAAAATTAAACAGCAAATACTGTCTCAGAAAAGACTACTCTTCAAATTCCAATTTCGTTTTCTAGCCATATTGCTCTCCACTCAAAATCTAGACTAAAAGATGATTTAGCAGTTATTGAAATAAATATACTGTCTGACTCCAAATCAGAGCAGTTGGTGTTGGTTTGCCTTGCAGTGATGTTGTTTAAAGCTGTCTTCATGAATGAATGAAAACTGTTTCCTGAAAAGTCTTTTATGTTTCGTTTGAAATTTTAAAGTTATTGTTAAAAGCAGGAATAAAAAAAAAAAAAACTTATTTCATGTTTCTTATTTTGCCCCTATATCATTGGCCTTTAAAAAGGATGATAATGCTCGCACTCAATTGTGTGTCGATTATAGAAATCTAATTGCTATCTCAAAATTAGATGCTAAACCAATCTCACGAATCTATGCAATTTTAGATAAATTAACACATGCAAATATTTTTTTCCACTTAAGGTCTCTGTTTAGGATATATTGGCATATTAAATCATAAGATAATGAATCTGAAAAACTTCATTTACAACAAATTATCTTTTTCAATTTAATTGCTTGTCTTTTGGATATAAAAACTCTCCAGCTATTTTTCAAAGAGCTATTAGACAAATTCTAAATAAATATCAAATAAAATTTGCCTTAAGGTACTTTGATGATCTGACTTTTTTTGACAGTCTCAGTTGAAAGAACATGCTAAACATTTAGAAGACATTTTTAAAATGTATGAAGCAGAAGATATTAAATTAAAATTATCAAAATGTGAATTCAGAAAAAAATACGGTTTTCTTGGATATGAAATAAAACAAGGATCATACAGCCTCAATACTACTAATGTAGAAATAATTAAACTCTTACCTCTAGAAATGTAAAAGATTTACAAAGATTCCTTGGTAGTATAAATGTTTATTATAAATTTATTCCTCATTATGCAAAGTTAATGTCTCTAAACAATCTTAAAATATTAATAATAATTAAAAAGGGAATTCTACCCCAGAATTAAGTTCTTAAGTTATGTTGTGTGAATATGTTGAATGTTTTGGGAGTTCCTGTTTCTCTCAGGGAAATTTAACCTCCAATCACTTGTGATGGTGGATAGCTTGAGTTTGGCTTATTTTTCAAATCTTAGCCCAGTACTGTTTTTAAAGTGGGATAAATAAAGAGAAGAATTAATAAAAATTAAAATCATTAAAGTAGTTTGAGTTAAGTTCCAGACGCTTAAGTTCCTTTATCTAGCCGACTGAGGAGTGACCGGCGCAATTCCCACGCCAATCAATTACTTGCTCCTGTAAAGTTTATCCAGAAGGAGTTACACATTCTGATAAATAGACCGACGTTCTTTAAAAACACACACTTAATAATATCTCTACAAGAATTAAATATGTAGGAAAATTATAGAAAAGGAAAGTAGAAAAAACACCAAAGTACCTGTATAGCTTACATGCACTTTCAGAAACCCGTGCATTGTACACGCAAACCAGTTAGTTAAAAGGTTAGAGTGGAGTTATATTGTGAAGAGAAGAAATTTTTTAAATTAAAATTTAGTTTTATAATCATTATATTAGTTAATCATGGTGTATGTATACTATTATTGCTTAAAATAAACTAACAATCAATTAATTGTTTTTTTTAAAGATTAATAAAGTAGTAAACACACATAATGGATTATAAATTTTTAAAAATTCATTTGTAAGTTTCCATCTCATTTGTATTTTAAATCTTACTATAATGATGAAGATTTGGATTAAAAATGTGTCTACTTTTTCTGGTATATTATTATTACATTGCAGTGTAAGTAGTCTGAAATCAAATCCTTATACTGAAATCACTACTTAGTCTTACATATATATTTTTTTATGTTAATCATTCAAGTCTAATAAGTGTCTGTTGGTGGATTTTCTTCAAAATATATCTCAATTATTTGTTTAAGAATCTGGATTGTTTCATGTAAAATTTATAAGATTTATCTGTTGAACTCAAAAGTTGGGCTATATTGGTTAGTCACTTTATGGTATACTCTGAAACATAATGACCCAAATTTTTTATGTATTGGAGTTTCGTAAACATAATTGATGTATGAAAAAATATTTGTTGACAAGTAATTATCACTTTATTAAATCAAATTAACGTAAAATCCTTGTATAACGCGCACTTTTAGCACAAAAAATAAGATCGAAATGTACGGGTGCGCGTTATACGCCGGGTATAAAAATGATAGCTTCAAAAATTATAAGAGATTAGCATATATATATATATATATATATATATATATAAAAATTATACTTCTACATAGGAACATTGTTTATTTAAAAGAAACAGCATACCTAATGAACTTAAAGGGTTGTAATTCTTAGAAGTATACTATTTTTTAAAAATCTTGGTATAATTTTACCTCCAATAAATAAATGACTTTAAAACATAATATACATATAGAATTGCACACGTACATTTCAGGTTCATTCGTAAAGAAAGGGGATGCGCGTTATATGGTGAATATACCTAAAAATTAAAAAAATGCAGCTTGACATAGGTGCGCGTTATACGCCGGATTTTACGGTATATAGTATATATATGAGCTACCTTATAAATTCTTGAATTTTTAAAGTATGTTTTTTAATAAGATACGCGTACTAAATATCTGCCGAAACTAATTTGTTATCCATTTGCTAATGACCAAAGACCTATTTGGGGCGATTAAAATCGTACCAAATAGAGCATGGATAAAAAGGAATTTTTTATCCAAGATGAGGGCCTAACTCCAAAAGAAAAAAAAAAAAAAGGTTGTGAAGAATTTTAAAAATGACAAATTAGAGGAAGCAGGGGAAGATAGTAGGTTAGCAACCATTAAAAAAAAGAATTAAGAAGTGAAATAACAAAAATGTACTTACATTTTTCCATGTAATACGGTGTTGAAAAGTATGGTGAATTTCTAAATGCTTAAAGAAAAACAATTTTTAAAAGTAAGGTATGCTGCAAAAAATTAAAAAATAATGTGAGACTAAATGAACAATTAAATATCTAGGAAGGGAAAAGACAATGAATTATTGTAGAATATGAACAAATTATATGTAATCGTTTATTTATAAAGAAACGGTAGAAATTTTTTGCTACCATTATATAAAAAAAGAATTATGCCTGAAAGATTTATTGTTATAGTATTGATTTTTCATTAATTACGACAAAGGCAAAATAGTATACTTTCAAATGTATATAAAGAATGTTATAAAAAGTAATTGGATTGTATTAAGGCCTTAGGCCACTTTAGAGACAAAATAAGCTTTTGGGGGTTTTTTTTTTTCAGAAATACTATAAAATAAATCGAGATTACAAAAACAGGGTATTATCCAGTGGCGGCGCGAAACTTGAGCTTAATGTGGGCAAGATACATTTTACGAGGCCCTCTGGTGGCGAAGAGGGAAAAATAAAACCTTTTATTATAAAGAAAAAAACCCAAAATTTTACTCTTTTTTTTTGGCAATTTTAAATATAATGAAAAAAAAAAAAAAAAAAAAAAAAAAAGAAAAGAAAATTTTCTCTTTAAGTTTTGCTGAAATCCTTAAAAAAGTTCGTAATTTACCTTTTGATGCTATATCTGCTTCAATAGATAAAAATGCCAAAACGAAAGTCTTTCCCTGCCCCTTTTATTTTTACAAATTTTTTATCAACTTTATTTTGAAAAACTCCTCTCAGCAGAAGCGGTACTTACAAGTATTTTTAACAAAAGACAATGTAAATATTTAAAAAATTTTTAAATCGTTCTCTTGACATTTTGGGGGCAGATGTTTCACGTCTGTTGATGTTGGGTAAATTTGGGATCATATTTTTTTAATTCTTCATATAATTCATAAGGTTGGAAGTCACTGCTTAACCTACTTGGGGCTTTTTGCAACTCTTGCAGTTTTTCAGTATTTTCCTTTGGTTTTTTAACTTTTTTAAATCAAGAAAACCCAAAAATTTAAAAAGTTGATTTAAAGACAAAAATCTTGAATCCATATTGCTTATCACAGAATCAAAATGGTATTAAAAAATCTGTTTCCCTACCGGCTTTTGACAGACTCTAGGTTGAACACCGCCTTCATAATCCATTTTTTTTCTTTTTTTGGGTACCCTTTTTTTTAAAAATCTTTCGGCAAATCATGCTTGACTTACGAGCGCAACAAATTTTCCCCAGTTTGTCGATATTTTGATCCAGCTACAAAATTGCAAAAAACAAGAAATGCATAAATGGGTTGTACAGATTCCATAATTTGCATGGTATTTAACGCGTTAATAACCCATACCATATTGTAATGATCGAAAAATTTCCCAAAATGCACATTTCATTTAAAAAGGGAAATTTCAATCCTTGTGTGTCGGATTGTTCCATTTTTTTTTTATAAAAGTTTTATGTTTCCCCAAAAACATCAAAAGTAATAATGGGCTCACGCCTCGATTCGCTTTCCCCCCGGTCTGAAAAAGGGAATAGTAGCTTTTAAATTTTTCTTTGATAATTTTCCCGCGTTTGTAAAACTTAAAATTACAAAAAAAAACTTTTGTTTCCACTAATTAGCTGCGACTACCAAAACAGATTCCAACTTTTACAACCCAAGGTATGGCGGGGGGTTTATATTTTATTCGAGTTTTAACCCTATTTATGCCCCATATTTGCTCCATTGTCGTATCCTTTTCCACGACAGTTCTAATATCTAAGCCCTTTTTTTTTAGCTCTCCCCCGTTTTGCATTGGTAAAATTCTCCAGTCGTTTCAGGACAGCAAAAAATCTGATCGTTTTTTTCATATTTCGTTCATGTACTACAATATCTTAAGATGACCGACATTTGTTAAACTCTACTACAGTCAGTAGTGCAGTCGAGTAAAAAAGAGTAATATTTTGCCTCTTTTTTTACCAGTTACCTACGGTAACGTGTTTGACATGATTGTGATCAATTCGTTTTGAATATCGTGGCTTAGATAATGGTGTGCAAGTTGTTTATTATCAATGCGATTTATGTGTTCCCGTAACGTAGGATCATATTTAGATATCAATTTAAATAAGTCTACTGAGTTTCCAGAATTCTTAAGTGTCTTCGTCTGTTTTAAGAAACCTATGTGACATCTAAACGTCAGATTATGATAGGGATAGAAATTTATGATATCAATTAATCTCTCGTGCAAATCATATTAATGCTTTTGAGATTCAAGAATTCGCCTTCCGTTTTCTCTGTCTAATGTTTTTTCGTGCTTTATTCCTTTCTCTAAAGTAATACATTGGAACATATAGGCCATATGTTCTTTAGTATTCTCCTGCCTGTGTAAAATACTACTTAAGTGTTTCCAATCACAGGACTCTTCCTGTGCTATTTCAGTTTGTGAATTGCCAAATAGTCTGCATGGAAAACAGAGAACTTTATTTTTAGAACTTGAGTAAATCAACTAGCGACACCGTTGAATTTCACCGTTATTTAGTTTTCGTGAGAAATGAAAATTGGAAAAGTATCTATGATCATCATCTTTAGGATAATATTCATCACTGTTATTTAACTGCTGTGTGGGATCGCTTTGAACTTTATCATGACCGGTGAGCATCTGTCATGTGAAACGTACACAATCCCGTTTCCAAACTGGAAAATGCTTGTTTCTTCACTACCTCGATGGCATGTCTGTTCACAGGCTAAGAACTAATCTCAATCTCTTCTTGATTGTGACTTATGTTACACAACGTGAACCCAGAAATCTCAGTATCAGATTATGATTGGCAAGCTTTTGATCCTATTTCTGTTTCCGATTTTCTTCGTTCGGTATCAATAGTCGATGCATCTGGATTAATTTCCAAATTCAACGGAGACTTGGATACGGATAACTGTTGTTGAGAAGTCGAAGGAACCGATTAATTTGATTCTGTTCTGCCAGATTCAGTATGAACTAGAAATTTCATCATACCAGAACTTTATAAACCTGGTTGGACACAACTCTTTTCGCTTTTCTTTTTCTTTTTGCTACACCAGGTTTCCATTTTCTCCCTTTATGTCTATCTCTCATAGTGCCTAAGCCTGATATGATTGATAAATTATGAAAAATGCCCACTACCACTATTATTTATTCTCATATCAAACACTTAAAATTTATAATATGATAAAGAAACATGAAGCGAGACTGCATCTGCATGCGATACTTTAATTGGCTTTCTAACGATGGGAAGTCCCGAGCTATGCCCCGTCTCTGACCGGGGACTCCCCGCGATAGCAGCTTAACTCCAGCTAATGTTACCAGACTAAATATGAGCTGAAATAATCAAGTTGAGAAATTTTATTAAAAGATAATGGAAAACAATATTTTCACGAATTATTTATTCATATGTGCTTTCATGCACCAATAAATAGAATAACTTTTTTAAGGTATCCGACTACGTTCGGAGACCTTTTTTGTAAGTTTTCTAAAAATCCCTAATATTTTTACATTTTTAGTTTCACTTTTATACACAATAATAAAAAATACAGTTAGAAATAAAATATGTATATAAAAATTTGCAAAAATTTAAATTTTTAAAGAAATTTTAATCAAATTTTGGAATTTTTTCAAACACTATTGTTTAAAATATTTTATATTTTCCATAAAATATTGCTGCAACACATTTTTTAAACACATTTCTAGAGAATGTTCCACAAGTGTTAAATTATTTCTTTTGAATCAAAAGTTATAGCCAGTCGAACTTGCGAACTAGGAAATTCAAATTATCGAAACTTTCAGAAAGAAATACAACTATAAAATAACTAAAAATTGTTCAATTTCTTAGCTTGTAGGCCATTCTCTAGATAATACCATTAATAACATTTGTGTAAAATTTCATACAAGTATCTCCTAATAGTTTTTTAGATATCATATTTGAAATATCATGAAATTTACAAAAAATAGTTTTGAGAAGAATGCATTTAAAAACTTTATAAAAGCAATTTCAAAGAGCAAAATACTTGACTTGAAGTATATTACTAAAACTCTTCTGATTTATATTTAACACTTCCACTCTTTAGTATTTTTTTGTTCAATTTTTTTTTCTTTGGGCCCCTTTTTTTTTTTTTCTGGTTGATTTTAAAAAAGGCAAAAAGAATGTTGTTTCAGCAACCGACTCGAAAGATGTCAACAAAATCTCTTATCACGCAGTCTATAATTCCCTGCATTTACGCCAAGTAGCGCAGAAATACCTAAAAATCAGTAAAGCTTTTTGAAAATAATGACGGCAATATGGGTACCCGAAAATGTTTTAGCTCGCTAAAAGTTTCTTTCAAAACGATTTGCCACAAGCAGGCGTTAAATGATACATTTGTATTTGCGTCTTACCGTGGAGGCAATTTTTTAATAACTGCTTATCACTCTGCGCTTCGTGATCACAGGCTTAACAATATTTGAGTTTCACAGAAAGACCTACACTTTTTTCTGTTTATTGTTTTTCAGTGTTGTTTCCTCGCTGATAGTCACACCAGTTCTCAGCTCCAATCGGGCACGGTCCATATATGGGTTTCTCCCTGCTGGAGCAACAGTGAAAAAATACCGCTATTGTAGCATAACTAGCTGTGACGGGATTGGTGTTACTGCTATAACAGTTTAGAATTTTATTAAACATAACATATATAAGTTTTCCCTTATCACCGAGGATTTTCTGGCCTTTTTTTAAAAATTTTCTTTGCTGACTAAATCTTTCTTAGAAGTATCGTATGCACTCATATTTGATGACATTGTTGACACCATACACATCTTTAACAGAAAGGTATCCTTGGAATCACCATCACAATAATAGAAATACATATTTTTAAAGATTTCGTAGTGCAAAACTTATGCAAAAAATTTTGAACGCACCAATAGATTCCATGTTTGAAGTAAATCCCAGATGATTGCAGGAACACACCCACATGTACGACTGGACTTGCCAAATTCTAAAAAACTTTGTCGCACATTTCCAAATCTAGAATTTCCCAGTGTCAATGTATAAAATTTCTATAGAAACCATTTTAGCGATGAATGTCCATATTGATACTCTGCCGTCAACGGATATTCCACATTCTTCAACTGACACGTTGGAACATTTTGTAATGCTTTTCTCTTCCAAAGCAGTGCCGTTCATGGCATCTTTAACCGTTGGTGTAGCAGCAGCCAAGACTTTATTTCACAAAAGTCTAAATGCTCCTTTGTGTCATACAAAGGCCAGTTCAGCTTAGCACATAGCTTTTCACAGACGAATGTCATCTTTTCAATCACCCACCTTCCACAAATAAACTGCAAATTAATAACACTTTGCTTTTTAGCTTTCAGTAGCTGAAAAAGGACAATAAAAGTACACTTGGAACATTTTGGGGAGGTCACATTAGAAGTCGGTGGCTTATATAATCTTCAAAACGGGTACAGATCGTTCTCAAAACAATTGGAGAAACAAACTTGAAAACACACTTCCCAATTTAAATAAAATATTCTATTAACTCTTAATGTTCCACTAAAACATTCTTTGTTCTGTGAAAATGCCTTCACTTATTCCTGTTTTTATTTATTACAAGTTTGAGCACTTCAAGTCAGGAACACTACAAGTCAACACTTCCACTTGTTTTTGTGAATCTGTCACCAGCATAGTTGCGTTTTCAAAAAGTTAATTTAATTCATTTGTTAACCGTTATAAGTAGATAATATCAAAAGCAGAATGTTCAGAAACAATTAATGATTAAAAATTGTACAATTAAAGCGAAAAAAGAGTTTAAAAGTGTTTTTGAAGGAGATTTGGGAGCAACATTCAGATTCAAATCAAAACAAAAACACATGTAAGGTCAGAAGAAACGAATGTTGCCAATCACAAAAGTGCAATTAAAAGATTGAAATTATTGCCTATCAATAAAATAATTTAAAAAAATTGTCAGAAATTGTTTTTAAAATTATAATGGGTTGAAACTGCAAAGGTATGGGTAAAAAGCATGTTAATCGGTGCTTCCGGTTTCCGTTTCACCGCTGTAATATTTTAAACACCTGTAATTTTTTTTCCTAATTATCGCACAGACAAAACAAGAACTTAGATTTAGAAAGATAATTGTTTGAATTTTAAAATATCAAGAAAAGAAAATGTGGTTTTGACCGAAAATGACGTTTTCAATGTAGTCGGATACCTTAAGAAAAGTCGATATCAATTTTTCGATATCTTATGGCGAAAAACAGATAGTTGAGAATTTTCTAAGTTATTATAAAAAATCCTGTGGTGTGCACCTTTGGATTTTCCTTACTTTTCGTTTAATTTATTTCAGCTTTGAGGCTCGAGGTCCTATGCTCCGTGGGCAGTGGCCCACGCCTTACGCCGTCTCTGGTATTATCATGCATATCAGTGACTGTTTACAATAATTTTTTTGAAGCGATTAATTTCAAAATGGCGACTGGGCAGCGTTTTCGCGATGACGTCTCCATTTTTTCAGGGTTCACGGCCGGACTAACAGCTCCTGTAATTTTTTTTATCATAATGAGCCAATAGGCATTTTTTTCGATTATATATAATAACTGCTATAGAACTACGTAGGACTTTTGTGATATATTGATTTTTGACTAAATGGCGCACTTCTAAAGTGGAAAGTGAAAAATTTGCCTAAAAAAATCATCAGATAATTGTTAATAACAATGAACTATGCAATATAAAAAAAATTCTACGTACTTCCTTAGACAATGTATTTTTCAATATATATTCAAAATTTTAAATGAATTGGTTGAAAATTATCTGAATTATGAGTCCGGCCAACTTTAAAAATGCAGTTTTGAGATAAACGCGTTTGAAGTTTTGAGTAGTAGAAAATCATGAATAATTTTGAAATACCTTTAATTTGCGATGCCTGCGCCATACAACTGGCCTTCCAGATTATCGTTCTGCTCTTGCATTTCTTTTCTGCTTGATCTTGAAGCGATTCTTGCCTCTTTTACCCGGTCAGATAGTGATCTCTCTGCAAGTTTTATGCGTTGTTTGTCTATTTCCAGGCACATTTCGTTGCTGTTCGGGCCGATTTCCAAGTTCATTGCCTTCATTATCTGCAAAATTGAAGAAGACCCGTCTTTGAACACACAAACCGAGACACAGAAGTATCGAGAAAAACGAGCGTTTGTCGACTAGCGTTCTTCTCAAATGCTTGGCTGTGCCTAACTGACTGAAACAGACGTTCGACAAGTCTAAACTCGTCTAGACTAGTCAGGAAATAAATTTTTTCAATAATATCTGCCGTATATCTGCTCTAGTCCCCTAACATATCCTCCGTCTAGCGCTCACAAAAGGAACTCGCTGCGGACATGATGGCCTTGTACTAAAATTCGAAAACCGAGTACTTAGAGATTTTCTACGGCTATAATTTAATGGGACATCATTTTTGAGGTTCTAGGAAACCTTCTAAAATTTTTAAAAAAAATCAATTTTTCAAAAATTTTAGGGTGGCCTAAGGCCTTAACGCATCCCAATAGGAAGAAAGAGAGGGGTGATATGCATTTTGTGATATGTTGTGCTGACATAATGAATTCGTAATGGTGGCTGGTATGATGTTGACTGCCATGGTGGAAACTCCAAAGCCTGTCGTAAATAAGAAGTAGCAGTTGTTCTCAAAATTGGATAGTTTTTGTAAGGATTCCGTCCAGCCTGATGTACTCTATTTACATCTTTTCTTGTAGAGCGTAATACTCCATTAAATTTTAGCTGATTATGCCAATTCTTTTTTTTCTTTTTCGAAAATATTTCCAAAGTCTGACATTACTAAACAGCGTGGATGGGCAAGGACTGAAATATCTGCTGTTATTAATGAACCAGCTTCTAGTCAGAAAAAGTATCAGATTAAATGCATGAAACAAGGTCCTCTTGCAGCAGTATCTGATGGCAGTAATGATTCAAAGTATAAATTTTATCTCGTGGTCTCTTACTTTGATCCCACAAAATGTCTTAATTCATTGTGGCTTTTTGCAATTCCAAATGTGATTGTGGATTTCAATGGATGATTTTAAAAAAATATATGTATGGAATACCTTTTGAACCTTTAGTTTCATTTATAGCAGACAATTCTGTAGTATTTCAAGTGGAAAAATTGCATTGTTACCTTTTTTAAAAAAATACAGTCGGCCCTCTATTTAACGAAGTCGCTAAATCCCCCCCCCCAGAGTTTGCTATATAGAAAACTCGTTATGTACAGGCTTACCTCTTTCAATATACTATATAAACTACATAAAACCAATTTTAAATTCATAAACACTACATATTAAAAAAAATAATTATTCACACATTTTTAAAAATTAATATCTATTTATTTTATATATCTTACCTATCAAAAAAGAAAGAAAAACTGCAAGGGAAACAAGAAAAAAGAATGTCAAGGAATGCTTTGTATTTTCAACATGAAGAAAATAACTTTATATTAAAATTAATGAATTTTAAGGATATTTTTTTTTTAATTTAAAGTATACAATAATTTTAAACGTACGTTATTTTATAACTAGAAATTCTAATTATATATTACCACATGCGCCCTTAAATTAAATTACTCATAAAATCTGTTAATTTTGGTTGAGTTTTTTGTTTGAAACAATGCTTTGTTTCATAACACGCCTCACATCTTTGTGATGCTCCGAAAATCCCTTTAGGCGTATTTTCTTCACACTGTAATCCGCGTCGAATCAATTTTTCAAATGAATTTATCATTTCATCATACGAAAGTTTATTGATTTCTCAATTATCAGCGTTTTCATCTTCGTCTTCATTGAATCCATTGCTGTATTGTTTTTTTTTTCACACTGCCCAATATATCCGATTCAGTTAGTGATCCAGAGATTTCAGTTTCAGTATCAATTAAAAGAAAATCATTAAGCTGCGCATCATCCGTAATATCTTGTTTTTTCGTTAGCTGTATCCATATTTTTTTTCATTTCTTTTAAGGTTTGTCTTCGTCCCCCTTTTGTCCCCCGGAAAAAAGGGAAAAAAAGGAAGGGAATCTGTGACATCATAGTTCCCCGCTTTCGAAATTTCTGAAATATTTTCTTTTAAGTTGATATTTGGCATGGATTGATTGTTTGTTTTCAAGAGCAGTGATAACTTTTCACAGTATCCTCTTACGACAGTGTACTTTAAATTTTTTTATCACCCTTTGATCTGAAGTGGCGTATTTCCGGAGGACAGAACATGGTACCTTCGGTTCCGTAAACACGTAACATACCGCTAGACCAAAATGATCATTTCTGTTACTGGCTTATATAGATATCACCGCCACACTCCCCCACCAGTGAGTCGATGGACAGGCGAACGAACGATATATTAGGGGAGCATGTGGTTGTTGCTTTTGCTCAAATGTGTCTGATGGGATTGTTGCGTCATGGGATTGACGGCTTTTGATTGCTTTGCTCGGGGAAATGGCGCCCGACGCTGCGTGAAGGTTGCGTTTTTCAAAGTTCAGCCGGTCAAAAAAATAGAACCGGCACCTTCAATCCGTAAGCACGTAACCCACCGCTGGGCCCAAAAAGATCGCTTAATACGGGGGCGTTTCTGGGTAAAGATACCACCACTATAGATCCATTTGGTTGCAATTTTGATGTAATGTTTGGTGGCAAGTATAAAACTAACATTTTCCAGTTTTTGGTTGATTTTCTTTGGGTGGGCGGGGGAATTATCTAAAAGGATCTTTTATCACGCTCTTTAACCATACGTTTGTCCAATTTTTGAATCCAGTTTTCACAAATTTCTGACGTCACCTGAGATTTATTGTTAAAAAAATAATCATCTTCCGAAGATTTCGCGCCTTTGAAACATCTTGGAGTTTTGCTTCTTCCTATAACTAGTGGTTTTAATTTCTGATGTCCAGTCATATTTGGTCCTAACGAAACAGTTATTCTTGCTCTGCTATGTTTTCCTCCAAAGCATTTTCGTTTTTAAATGCTAATGTTTTTTTAGACAAACATTGAAAAACAAAGCAGTCTCATCCCCAAAAAATGTTTTTGGCTTATATTTTTTAAATTTTACTCTTCTTTTTTCCCAATTTTAATATCATTATCATCAACATGTTTACTTCCCCAGATAACAATTTTACTACAATCCCGTGTCCTTTCTTAAATTTTTCTAACTATCCATTTTGCTACCTAGAAAAAATTGGTCGTATCCCAATGCTTTTGCAAATCGAAGAGCTTTCTGTATTACGAAAGGTCTAGAGATCGGAACATTTTTATCTCGCATTTTTTTTTGTATCCACTTAAAAAACTCCCTCACTGAATCTTCATGAACATGTTTTAAAAATTTTTTGAACAAAATTAATAATCAATTTCGCAACTTTCTCTTTTTTTTATAATGTTGATAGGCTTTTTGGGAGAAATCCCCCAAAAACAAAACCCTTTTTTGCCCTTACCACTTGCAAAAAATTAAATTTTTTTTTTGATGCTCAAGACACGTTTTGAAATTTTTGGGAAAAAAAGAAGTTACCGTAGATTGATCAATTGATGGTTCAAAGGGCACGGAACACGAGAACTCCTGAGGGGGGGATATCGAAGATATTTCTAGTAAACTGGACAATGGGGGTTAAAGGGGTTGCACCTCTTGGATGAAACTCCCAGAATTCTATTGATCTCGACGAATTAGGCACCTAATAAAACCAGTTTATGACTACCATAAAAATTACCAATTTTTTACTTAGACATGTTAGAGCCCCTGTAGCCTGGGGGCCCCGTATCCTTGATACAGTGGTAACTATGCCCCTGTTTATGTTTTAAATCGTATTATAGCTTAGCGTTAAAGTACATTATTATTCCACTCAATACATTGTTATTGCATGGAGGGGGGCGATGAAAATTATGATGGAAAATTGGGTCGAAAGTTTGAGATGCACTGATATAAACAATATATATTCATACATTATTATGAAATACTCAGCAAAGCGAGCAGGTAATGGGGAGTACTATATATATTTCAGGAACAACTGAGCCTCAGAAAAATTGTAAAAATTTTATTTCACATAGCGGTCCCGACAGACGTTGTCCTGAACACACGTCTTAAATCCGAAAATTACAAACTTTTTTGAATTAGTTGTATCAATCTGGACCGTTTTGATGAAATTTTTTGTAAAGAAAGTTATTACAATATCTGAAATCATCACATGTACAGTTATCACAATTCGACCTATCAATTGCGTGCGTATAGATGCTATTGAATGTACAATGTGTTTGGTTAATCCTTGAGGGGTATAAACAAACAAACGCGATGGTTGGCCAAACCTCGGGCATGCAACATATAATTGGCCGTGCAAAAAGCAAGGGTTTTCTAAATCTAAGCCACAAATTGTCATTGTTTGATCTTGTGACTTATTAATGGTCATATCAAATGTCAAGCGAATTGAAAATTGCAGATATTTGAATCGGTAGGTGAGTCTGAAAGAATCATTGGGATCTGTGGTAGAAGTACAACTTCACCTTGAAGTTTGCCGCTCAAAATAGTGGCCTCAAGAATATTGTCCATGATTTTTTTATGAATAATCGCGCGCCCTTACAAAATTTTGGCGCATTTTTAACTAATTGCGATATCGGACCGAATTGTGAATGTAAATCCTCGAATCCACTTGAACCCACACAAAAAATATCATCCAAATTGGTCCAGCCGTTTAGGAGGAGTCAGTGACATACACACGCACCGAAGAATTACATATATAAAGATTATTTAAAAATATATTAATTAAAAACGCTAAAAAAAGCACGATTCCTCTGCATTTTTGTAACAATAAAGACCCGGTTTGGCCAGTTTGACGGAAAATCGATTTTCGACGCCAACTTACGTCATTTTTATAACAATAAATTTATTACAACAATGCAGGTGAATATTGAGTTGAATATTTTTAATGTTTTTAATTAATATCTTTTTAACTAATTACGATATCGGACCGAATTGGGAATCTAAACCATTCTCGAATCCACTTGAACCCACACAAAAATTTCATCAAAATCGGTCCAGCCGTTTAGGAAGAGTTTAGTCACATACATACGCACAGAAGATTTTTATATATTAAGATTACATTAAATTCTTATACCAACACTTAAGAAATTTATCTTTAATCTTGATTATACTCCTTTCTTATATTTTAAAGGCTTTTCGGCTGGAGAAAGGAATGTATATTATTGGGATTTTTTGGTACTAAAATTCATAGTGTTAATTGTGGGCAATTAAAAATGGTCGTATATAATAATTTCTACAATGTATATTGATTAATATTGTAATAAATAAAAATTAACACGTAAAAAATTTTCTTAAAAGTTTTTAAGTATTTTTCATGTTCTACAGCTAGTTCTTATTATTAACACGTTCACTGTCATTGACGCTCTGGCGCGTCAGCATAGTGCTACTTCGTATGCCGGCGGCTCTCTAGGACGACGATCGACTATGATAAGTAATATGCTTTATCGTAATTCGGCTTCTGAAGATGGACATACCAATATTACTGACATTGAATGTGTTAATAACTAAAAGCAATATTTTGTAGATATTTATCATCTTTTAAGTGGTATACGTAGTAGGATTCAAAAGTTCCCGGACTGAATCTGTAACTTAAAAAATATTACCAATTAAACTGCTAAAACACATGCTCCTTCGAAATAAGGCTCTTGAGCAACGACACACTTTCCATCGCTTGTAAAGGTCATCGAAACATTTCTGCAATCCATTTTTAGCCATGTCCTTTAATTCAACCTGCGATGCACTTTTAACTTCATCTGCAGATTGGTCTTCGTTTAACATGTGGGGAACTATGTGTTGACACAACATACTAATTTCCCAGCAGCAGGGATTCAGACCTCAGCTATCCACTTCGCACCAGTTACTCCGGGTAGTTGAGTATCAAAATTGCCTTCGAAGAGAAAAAATACACCGGGGCCATTTTTCTGGATATCCAGAAGGCCTTCGATCGTGTATGGCGTGTGAGCTTGCTCTACAAGCTCATCAAAATTAATACTCCCCCAACTAATCCTGATTATAAAATCCTTCTTAACTAACAGGAACCTTGCGGTCAGAGTAAGTGACACACACTCCTCGACAAAAAGTATAAATGCGGGAGCCCCAGGGGCCCTCCCTCTCCCCACTTTATTTAATATATATGTGAATGATATTCCAAAACACGTCACACAACCGTCTGCCTTTACGCGGACGATACATCGATCCTGGCTCAAAGCATGCATTACACACTTCCTGCACAGACACCTGGCAGAGCTCGAAGACTGGTACAGAAAATGGAAGATCTCCATTAACCCGACAAAGACCGAAGCAGCTTTTTTTTTCCGGGAAAACCCCCGAAACCCCCCCAATACCTGAACCCCCGTTCCGGTAAAATCATTAAATCGGTGTCTAATGTGCCCCTTTCCCAACCCCCCATATCGTAAATATTAAAAACAAATTCCGAGCTTTAGCATGTCTATACTCCCCTTACTTCGCCCGGAATTCTCCGTTAACAATTAAAAACAGATTGCTTATCTATACCTCCATACTCAGGCCAGTAATCATGTACGCTTCTCCAGTCGGGGATGCTTTCCCCAAAGAATAAAATATTTTAGAATCTTCCCCAGAACGTTTAAATTTGAAAAAATTTTAAAAAACTCCCCGTGGTTTGTGAGAAACGCGGATCTTCGATTCGCGTTAAATCTCAAAACCATTCGGGAAACTATCAAGAAAATAGCAATCAAATTCTTTACTAACTTAGAAAAAATTGATAACAGAACTCTCCGAAAAAATGAAATATACACCCCCGATCCCAATTTCAATAGGCCTAGAAATATTCTATAATCTAAATTTCAAAAAATATCTTCCACCTCAATCTAACATGCTAACTCTTTCTGAGAAACTCGGTCCTCCAATTGGAGGCGAGTGGATCAACCACTAGGGAGACTAGCTCTCCCACCCCTGATTCTCACCCCAAAATTCAATTCGTATTCAGAAAGGGAAAAAAAACATTTCACGAATATCAGTCATACTAATAGAAAACCCATACCAACTTTTGTTGGACATAGTTTGACATATTCGCAAATCATATTTCATGTGTGTACATCAGTTGTTGTAGGAGTGGCATTTTGAAATCCCTTCATAAATTTTAAAACCTTTCTTTAAAAAATTAAATGGTTGTCTTTTTCTAGCATTTTGAGATCAAAAACTGTTTTATGTAATCCATATTCATTGGTTAAAAGCAAAAAAATTTGTAAAAATCATTAAATGAAAGATTTTTTGTGAATCGTACAATGTCCTCTTAAGGTAGCCAGATTTTTAAAAACAAATGTGGTGACCTCGAATTTAAAAAAAATATATATTGTTTTTATTTTATTCTTTGCAGCTTCAACAACAATTGTGGCACATTGAGTGAATAATATCAATTTGCCCCTGTCAAGGGGTAAATTGATTAATTTACATGATAAATTTCAACACTTTTTTCTGTTTGTAACCAAAAGCAACAAATGACTATTTTTCCAAACTTAATACTCTCATCACAATACATTCAGTGGTATATGTTAAAATGAGAACTTTTATTAACTTTTATTAATGAGTAACTTTTATTAACATTATATATTAAAGTTTTTTAATGACAAATCCAATATTTTGAAATACAGAATTTGGTATGTCTTAGAATAAAAATTCTAGAGTCTAGTATACCTTTCACAATGTATGTATAATTACAGATTTATTATAAATTTCATGATTAGGCATTATTGTTATAAAATTGATTTCATTATTATCACATGCCAAAAGCACCATACTTTTAAGTCTGAGTTTCATTTCAGTTTTCAAAAGCTGTAAATAACTAATAATTGATATAATAGTTTATATCCCTCTTTTACCTATAGTAGTGTGATCTTCAAATTGTGTTCCACTAAACCTTGGAGTTCCATGAGGCATATCCAAGAGTTCCATGAATCATTAAATTTTGTCCAAAACAGAGCAATTTCATCTCAGCTATTTAAATTGAAAATTTTATTTATATGTAATAACTCTTTTCTTGTATACTTAAACTTTTATTATAATATAATAAAATATATTAAAACATATTTTCTTTATTTTGTGAATATTCTATTCTTTAAGATCCTGTGTTCCACAAAATAATTTTAAACACGTTAATGCAATATTTTGTAAAACTCAACAGTTTTCTAATGGGAAAAGCAGCTCATTTAATATATGGAAAAAAAACACCTATAAGAGAACATTTCCAAAGGAACACCTGTAAGAGAATATTTCACAGGAGAGAGTTAATCGTGAATGTATAAAATGATAAGTCAGTAAATTTGCCAGGTGGAGTGCCAGTGAAGGAGAGGGAACAAGAGATTCGAAATTAAAATCTAAACTTAATGAAGTACAGCTCCTAAATTTTAGGTTGCACACAGGAATTCTTACTCAGCTATAAACGTTGTTAGGTCATTCAAAACAATACATTTGAAAAATATTTCTCAATGTAAATGGCAATATATATTTGCCAGTTTAATGCATAACATGGAATACGACTACTGATAACTTCACAGAGTTAGGGTTTGGAAAAGAAATGCAAGTCCCAGCTACTAAATATAATTCTTAGGTATCTGATACTTGGAACACATATTCATATTACTAATGAGTAACTTTTATTAACATTATATATTAAAGTTTCTTATAATGACAAATCCAATATTTTGCTTTAATTGTTTTTATAAAGTATCTACAACATGTTGATCTACTTGAAACAGTATTTTCAAATATATATTCTAAGAGTGTGTGTGGAATGGGGTTCCCCCAAATACCTTGTTCTAAGGGTTCTGCGAGTCAAAAAGTTTGAAGACCACCGGTTTATTGGAACCAAATCTTTCTTCATGTTCCATCATTTTAAAATTTCCTAGGAGGACATATTCTATGTTGTATTTTTCAAACATTTATG
Source organism: Trichonephila inaurata madagascariensis (assembly GCA_019973955.1). Taxonomy (NCBI): domain Eukaryota; kingdom Metazoa; phylum Arthropoda; class Arachnida; order Araneae; family Nephilidae; genus Trichonephila; species Trichonephila inaurata. Next base: position 119,748 of record BMAV01007371.1, read on the forward strand.
TAATTATTTGAGCAAAAACTTCAATTGTATTTATTAGTGCTTGGAAGGTTTGTGGGGACAAAGCCTGGGAAATAAGCAATTAAAAGTCCCTAGTTTTTAAGCCAAGTTATCACTTTTGCCAAAAACTTGACTTGAGGACAATCGGCATCTCTTACAGAGAATTTCTCTTTTTTATTGTTAAATCTTCCTCCTTCATACCAATGATGTTAGATATTGATTTTTTTATTATTTCTCATTTCCTGTCAAAAATATATTATTTATGTTTTCCCTTCTGGTAACCTTTTTTATTATAAACTAGAATATAGGAACTGGAACTAGGTTCTATTGTTAATGTTGATAATAACAACCACAAAATAAAAAAAAAAGGGGAATTCAAAAAACTGTGATGTGTTTTTTTAAATTGTGCTGGTTTGTTTAAACAGTATTTAATTAGTTTTGTATACAATTCCACATATAAAAAAAGGGCCCGGCAAGCATTGGATGAAATAGGAAAAAAAAATTTAAAAAATTTAAATATAAAATATTGCTTGCTCAAATAAGGGATTGATTCAGTTTCACAAATTTTTTTTTCTACATTAAAGCTATTTTTTTAATCTATTGACTGAACAATATCAAAATCAATGATTGATTCATTGCATGGACAACATAACTTCAAAAACAGTGTCCTTTTTTTTTCCAAAAAACTCCCAACATTGAAAAAAGGGTATTTTTAAAAATTATATTTTTTTCAATAGTGTTAGGATTCTTTAGTACGTGGGGGGAAATTTTTTTGATCCCAAAATAATTTTTTAAAGTATTATTGTCTTTATTTTGTGAAGTTACTGTAGAAGTTTCGGTTAGTTTCCTTTTCTTTTTTGCATTTGAGAATCTTAGGGGTATTATATTTTAATTAGGTGGAATATCCTTATTGAGGCAGTTGGAAAATGTATTTCTTGTGCATTTAACCTATCAACAGTTTCTAGTTGCAGTGGTGCTGATTTTAGAATTCTGTCGAACTTGTTCGAATCACTTGTTTGTCTGATTTTAATGAATTTATTAGTTCTTCCTTTTTGTGTTCAAGTAAGAGGGTTTGTGGTTTTTTTTAAAATTTTATTCAATATTAATTGATTTTCTTCATCTATAATAAGTCGAGATTTACCATGTATTGTAGTAGTTGTGTTTTTAATAAGCTGATGTAAATAATGTTTATGTTTGCACATATTCCACCTAATTGATGAATCAACACAGCTGCATATATATTGGTGCACTGTGTGTATGCGACATGTACAAGTTTTGTTATTTTTATATATTGTGTATATTTCAGTATTACATGTTGATGAAACAGACCACCCATTCTCATTCTCTGTCACTTGTAAAGATAGTGTTTCACTTGTGTGTGTGTTTTGTGTCTGATTCTCAGATCTCGTATCTTGTCAATTTCCCTTCATTTGCTGTAATTAAACGATCAATCATTTTATCTCTTGCAAATCTCATAGTGCCATTTATAGCCTTGTCTAATCTCTTAAAATTTTCCCCGTTAAGATAAATATATTTTAGTGTGCGGTATATTCTTTCTATGTGCATGTTTGTATTAATTTCACTGTGAAGTCTATAACAGTATGCCCAGCTGGATGTATTTTGTAAATAAGTTTCAACGTAATTAGAAAATTCAATATAGTGTCAGGATCTTCTTTAAATAATTTTATTGTTACTTTTGTCAGTGTTTGAAAAGTATGAATATCCCGTTCTTCTAAGAGTGATCTAATTTACATGTTTTTTAACACCATTGATTTTTTTTAAAATTTTTTCTCCAGGCTGTCTATATGCCATGCACAAAAAAGACGTTTTTCAGACTTCCAAGCATTAAAAAAAGATTTTGCCGTTTCAGACATAAAAGCTTGTGGTTGTATTTATCCAACTTTTTCATTAATACATAAAAAAAAAATTGATAGAACTGGTTGATCACATCGATTAGAACTTAAACAAGTAATGTAAAAAAAAAAATTAAGTCAATTTCTACATAGATCAACAAAGAAATATTTTATTTTAGTTACTTTTTATTAAATATTAAATAGTTACAAATTAATATAAATATGTATATACATATGACAGGATCACACAATATTAAGTGGCAATTAATTTGTATTAATTATCATTAAAGTATTATATTGTGTCATCCAAAACAATCATTATATGTAAATTTTCAGTTCAACTGAATGCTTTAAAACGTGAGAAAAAATATTTTAAAAGTTTATACCCAAGTTGTTAAAAACAAAACCAACGTGGCTGTATTTGTAATTCTTTGAAGAATTATTTTTAATCATTTAATTTTTATAAATTATAATTAAATTACTATTGTCACCCAAAATAATTGTGTATATAAAATTTCAGCTCAACTAAGCGCTTTAAAATGTATTTTATTAATGATTGAAAATTTGAACAAGATAAATATATAGAAAGTGTGAGCTAATAGTAGGAATTGAAAAAGCACACGGGAATCCTTGGCACAAATCATCAATTGTAAGTAAAGTTATTAATTTAAAGTTATATATCCATTTACCCCATCAATACATATACAATCAGAACTAAATTTCTTTAGTATCTCCCCTCGAGCTTCAGTCATAATTATCCGAACAAAATCACTTTCTTTTAAAAATGGATGTTGTATACAAGATGACACTTTTAGGTATTAATTTCAAAATGAATATATTAAATTTTTGCAAAAACATTTAATACAAAATCTTTGTTCTCTTCTGAAATGTCATAATAAATATAGCCATATTTGTTTCCTATAAAATAAAATTATCTATACCCAGGGCTGATCCTAGGGTGTCGACCGCCCGCGTGCAAAGACCCCTCAAGAAGATTTTTCACATTTTGACTTATACTTAACGTTGACGCTATAAATTCATCTACCTGTATTAAAGTAAAACATTCATAAAATGTAAATACAATTCTAAGTGCACCCCCCTTTTTTTTGACCAGCTAATATTGCACAATAGCGACAGAATACTTAATTAAACAATAAACAAACAAAAATACTAACTTTAAAATAAAAATAGGCATTTTATAATTAGAAATACAAAATAACTGTACTTAGAAAATATAATCCAATAAAAAAAAGTACCAAAACATAAATCTCGTGAAACGAGAAGTATATAAATCAGACCTTCTACAAAAAGACTACCTAATAATTAACTATAAAATAGCTTTTCTGGTTTTTGAGAAGAAGTTTGTAAATATTTCTGTGAAACCATTTTTCTGAGATTTGGTTTCAATAAAATGATGGCAAATCTGAGACCCTTTTTTTGTGTCTTCGACAGATATTTTAAAGTTATCTAGATCTTTGGGAAAAAAAATTTTTTTACGTTTTTCCCCAGTTTTTCCCCAAAGTGGTCTATATAGACCCCTGGGGAGTCTATAAAAGACCTACAAGGGGTCTTCGCCAACGAAAAAAATAATTTTGGGGTCCCTGAGGTGTAAATGGGGGTCTAAAATGGGTTTTTATTAAACCAGATCGTGACTTTAATTTTAAAAAATTGATCGGGTGAAAAACCAGATTTTCCCAAATTTTTGACTATTTTTTTTACAAATTTAGTGAGGTAAATTTTTTTGGTTACTAGGTGAAAATTTAAGTTTTATTAAGACAAGAACCATTTCAGCTTTTTTTCCAAATTAGTAAAGAAGATAATATTTGACGTCTCAAATTTTATCAATTTGCCCAAACAAGGGGGTCAAAATTTTCCCTACGTTCAAAATTTAAATGCCCTTTTACTCAAATTTTAAAATGGGTTTTGGGAGATCGCTTTTTTTATAGTAATACAACAGTAGACAATGAGAAATTTTATAGTGACATTGAATAAAATAGTCATATTACAATAGGCCCTAACGAAGATCTTAAAATATAAACATATGTCAGTAATTTTAGCTTTAAAAATATACCTGTTATTTGTCGTGAATTATGAAATATTGGAGAAAGTGTGTGTGTTTTTTGGTTATTTTTAGTAAAAGGGGGTTTTCAGTTATTTTGCCAATCTTCTCTCAAAAAAAAAAACGGGACACTTACTAACAAAGGAGATTTGGGGTTAAACCTGACTAGATTATTTAAATTGAAAAATTTTATTGAAGCCCAGATTGTTCCCTCCCCAAAAGCATTTGTTTGTTGTTTTTTTATTTTATGTATTAATTTATTAATTTAATTATTTAACTCACTAAGTTTTAAAAACATAATTCCCAACAAGAATTTTTTTTAAAATAAGTAGTAAAATTTAAAAACATTTGTTGATAAATTTAAAAAAATTTACATTATTAGGTAAGGGGGCTTTTGAAACCGAAAACATCCTGGGTCTTGAGACAAAAAGTTTGGGGAACCCCTGATCTAAGCCTTAATGACCACATTTAATTTTTAATTTTGAATCATTTTTCAGTACATCAATTTGATAATAAACAAAATTTTAAAATTGAATATAAAAATTTAAATGTTAATTTTTTTTTCCATTCTAATGGTATCTTCAATTTAAATCATTTAATGGGGAAAATATTTTTTGGGCTTGTTTTAAAAGGGCTAAAACTTGTCGAACTTCAATCCTTTTTTCCTTAACGGGTTTTAAAATTAGACTTTTTTTTTTTGTAAATACCATCATATGGGGACGCAGAAAAATAGTTACATAATTTTGTACCTTACAAAAAAAAAAAAAAAAAATTTACCAATGAAGTTAGAGCGTATGACCTATTAGTTCTATGTTTGATGATTTTCAAGATGATAAATGCTAATCTTTTTACAGACCCGTTTTCTTTCTCTGAAGAGTTAAGTTACCAAAAATCTCAGTCAAATTATTTACCCAAGCACCATACTACTCTGAAAAAACAAACATAAGGAACTTATTTCAACTGCAAATGAACCGCATTATTTTTTAACTTTGAAAAAAATTTTTACAAAAACAATGCCCTAAATTTACATGATTTAGCAGCCAGATATAGCTGTAGGGTTTGGGTCAACATGTTTCTAAACAAATGTTTTTTACTATGAAATAGTAAAATCAATCTTACTAAAAAATTTTCTGATATACATTTAACACACAATTTTTTTAGCATTTTTAAAAAAGAGAACTGTACGTAAAAAATTTCAAAAAAAACCCCCCAGATTCAAAAGCCGTATTACATAATAATGATTGCTTAAAATATTTAGAATCAAATGTTCCGGGTTTCCTTTTTTTTTTAAACTAACCTAACAACTGAGTCAAAAGTTTATTAACAATATAACCCAAGTTTGTACTTTTTTTATTTATCATTTATTTTTAAAAAAGTGGCAAACAAAACTATTTTTTTTTCGGTAGTGGATCTTCCCCAAAAGGTTAGCCACCCCCGATTCAGTGGAAATTTTTTCCAACGCAAAATCGTCACGGTTCGACGGTTGAAGTTAGAAAATGTTTTTTGACTTCAAACCCCGAGAGCTCAACGTTTGAACAAAAAAAACAAGAGACAAACCTTTTCACAGGTTTTCTTTTAAAGAAAAATGCCTCTTTGCGAAAACCGATCGGGGAAAAAAAGCGTTGATGTATGCGGATGTTTAGGAACCAGTGCAAAACGAGTTGAGGTTTTTTTTTAAGATCTACAGTGTGTTTAACTTCCCATCATTTCTTTATAAAAAACAGAAAACTGCTTTTGATTCCCTGTTTTCAAAACATTTGGGGGATGACCTCCCCTACCTCATTCCCCCGTGCTTTTCCCGGACACCAATACGCGTTTCTACTTAACTTCAAACTGCTTTACGCATCCTGGTGTTCAACCGCTATCACAAATCTTTTCCAGATTTTTTTAAAATTAAAAGGGCGTTGTTTACGTAAGATGGTCGGGGTGAGTGTGAATTTAACGCGTACTTTTCAGCTACTGAGGATTTTTTGGCGACATCCCTGAAGTTTGAACCATGGTCAATGGGATCGGGGAAAAATGGGCTGATGTATGCAAATGGTAAACACCAGAGTTTTACATTATCCCCTTTTATAAGGTCTATATTTACACAAAAAAACGTATCATTTTTTTATAAAAAAGGTGCAAAACGTGATTTTTTCCCTGTGTTTCAAAACAATGGTAGTTGCCCCCCCATTTCTATTTTTTTTTCAGTGGCTCACAAAAAAATACGATCAATCTTAAAACTGTTCCATGGAGACGGTTTAACCAGGCATACCCGGGGACTCCACAAGTCAAAAAAAAATTAAAAAAAAAAAAAACATGACACAAAATAGATTAATTTTTCTTAGGGGTTTATATAATCACATCCAAAATCGTGTTTCCCCAAAGGGGGTCCCACGAGGGAATTAAAAAAACATAAATTGGGACGATACCCTTTTTTTTTCTAATTTCGCTTTTTTTATAACATAATGAAAATATTAAAACTTTTTTTCTTTATATGTCACCTAGTTTTAAAGTATTTTGTAGTAAGGAAAAATTATTATTTTTTGTATAGCATTTTCACGGCAAGTCGAAAAAGTTGTTGATCGATGTTTGTTTTTCAAGAAACATCAAAATTCCAAGTTCTTTAAATAAAATATTTTTTATATTTTTTTGCTTGAAAGGCATGCGGTTAATTAAAAATTAGTTTCCCTCATAAAAAAGGTGCATTCAATGTTATTTTTAACATTAAAGTTACATTTTCAAAAAAAACAAAAGTTTCCTGCAATTCCTAGCAGTACCACATCAATAGCAAAATTGATATAGGGGTTGCTTGACTATAAATTTTCACTAAATTTTTAAACATTGTTCTTAAATAATTGAATTTATTAGTGCAAGGGGATGACCGGGCCACTCAGAAAAGGGCCGGTGGGCCCTGCGTGCCGCAGGTTGATATCGCTTCTATAGTATTTAAATCAGTTGACTGAGGTGGTGTTTTCAAAAAATGGGGGCAGTTACGCACCAGTGAGTGAGTGAATATTAACGTCGCACTGTTCACCTACTCAAGGGCTTTTTGGGCCAGACCCGTAATTTTGAACCACGGTCAGTGACGAGAACGACACCACTGGACCCCTCTCCAAGTACCACACCAACGGGAGGACCAAGGTTTGAGCTCTCATCAGATTTTACGTGCAGTGCTCCCCTACAAGTCAAGACGCGCCCCTTCAACCAAGAGGGGGGCCACGACCGATTTACCACTAAACTACCACGGCCACCAGTTAAACCCCGAGACATACATTAAGAGCACTCTTATCTTGATAAAATATGAAGTCGTTCCAATACCTAAATTTTGGGGATAATTTCGTTGTTAAAGATCTCAAATTTCTAATACCATCAATAAATATCATATCACCTAATTTTGGAAGTTGACTTACAAGCCTTCACAGAAAAAATACCCCCACGCGTTTCCCAACTCAATTTTAGGTTTAAAATTTCCCTTTTTGTTTTTTCCCTTTCCCTTCACACTATTTATTATGTTTTGTTTTTAAAAATTGAATTTGCCCCATCTGCAAATAGGAAATTATTCTAATATGTTTCGGACTTTTTTTATCATGGATTTAGCAAAGAAAGTCTCTAGGTTTTTAATTTTCATTTTTAAAAAAACTTTTCTTTGAGCAAAACCCTTAGTACTTTCGCCCAAATTTTTCGATAAAATTTGGGGGAACAATGGTGAATTTTTTCAGCTAATTCTATAAAAATTTTTTGCAGACTCACATAATGACTTTTGATAAATTTACTAATAGTGAATCGAAGCTTGTGTTTAATTTGTTTTAAACACCCTTTTTCTTGACTTATTTTCAATTCTATTTTAATTTTAAAAAAGTTTATCATATACTGCTCCATTGAATGTAAAAACTTTTTTGAAATTTTTTTCCCCTTTCTTAAAAATGAACAATAACCAATTTTTTAAAAAAACTTTTATCTCATATAACTATAAGCCTTTTTTATAGAACAATAATAAAATAGATTATTTTAAAAAGAAAACAAGCTCAGATTTAAACAAAATTTTTTTTGTATGCCACTGCATTGAAAAAAAAAAAAAGTAACAGAACGAGATAATTTTTATTAAAAAAACCCATAAAAAAGTGTTTTGGTGTATTATTTTTTTTAGTGACACAAATATCCCCCAGCTAAATCAAAATCAATCATTTTTTGGAAAGGGGAAAACCCAATTGGGAAATTGTGCATATAATGAATCTGCAAAAAATAAAATTTTAACACTAGAACCAAAAAGTGTAACGGGGAGCTTTTGGGACCCCCGCAAAGTCAAGTTTTGGGCCCCCAAATTGGTACAATGGGTAGGTACTGGCTGCAGTCAGGCTTTGGGCCCTCTAAAACCCTAGGCATCCCTGCAATGCGGGTGTGTACGTTACGCCACTGACTAGAACGTCCAGGATTTTGATTACCCTTAAACGTTCGCCACGGTGATATAAAATAAGAGTAATAACTAAACAATTGTTTTAAAAAATTCAAAAAAGGGGGAGTTTTTAAAATTTTTAAAATTATTTCATATAATTAACATATTTTTTTTTAAACCCTTCATATAATAAAAACTGACGTTGACATTTATGTTTCGCGAAGTTTGTTGGGCCACCGTTTTGGGGGCAAAAACCCGCCAGGAACTTTACTTTGTGAGGGGTCCATTCTGTGCCATCCCCAGCGAAAATATATATAAATATCAGGGTTTTTGGGAAAATTACCAATTTTAAACTACACTTTCTTCAGATTCTTCGCCGTCACTTTCATTCAATCTTATGTTTTCATCGGAATCTAAACAAGAGCAAGACAGCTCACCATCTCTTCAGATTCTTCGCAGTCACTTTCACTCTATCTTATGTTTTCACGAATTCTAAACAGAGCAAGACAGCTCACCATCTCTTCAGATTCCTCTGCAGTCACTTTCACTCTATCTATGTTTTCATCGGAATCTAAACAAACAGACATTCTCACCATCTTCAGATTCTTCGCAGTCACTTTCACTCTATCTTATGTTTTCATCGGAATCTAAAAAAGAGCAAGACAGCTCACCATCTCTTCAGATTCTTTCGCAGTCACTTTCACTCTATCTTATGTTTTCATCGGAATCTAAACAAGAGCAAGACAGCTCACCATCTCTTCAGATTCTTCGCAGTCACTTTCACTCTATCTTATGTTTTCATCGGAATCTAAACAAGAGCAAGACAGCTCACCATCTCTTCAGATTCTTCGCAGTCACTTTCACTCTATCTTATGTTTTCATCGGAATCTAAATAAGAGCACCACCATCCGATTCATTCTCAGAAATCACTTCAAATAAATTAGCAATTTCATCAGTGCTCAGACATTTTCTATGAGCCATCGTTTCAGGGTGTATGCTCTGCACAAGTTTCGAAAATTGAATTAATTTTTTTTTATGAGCAGGTAGCCAAATGTTATATAACGAAACACTTAAGACAACAATTTTAGAAAAATAGATTCGTTTCCGCTGTTAACCGAATAACACTGCATTCAAGGTAAAATAAATGTGCAATAGTACTTTGGGAAGTTTTTTTAACTAATAGTAAAGATGAACCACAGCTATTTATGATACATTGCCTCGGTTTCGAAATGACACCAGTGGACATTCTATGTATATTTAGTTGTAAAATTTCTCCTAATTAACCTAGAACCACAAAACTGTTACTGTGTAATTACAATGAAAAATAATTAAAAGTCATGAAAAACTTTCAAATTTCCTGTAAAAATGCGGAAAGGAGAACAAACTGAACAGGCTCCGGTTGTGATATGGTCATTCTATGGTGACCATATCTTTGATTGTCAGCGTGAATTAGAGGAGTGGGATTCTCGAAATGAATCGACATTTTAAAATTCTTAATATGGCTTTATTAAGAATAAAACTTAAATTTCTAATAAATTAGATAAACTTATATTAAGTGAGAATAAACCAAACACACAGCAATAGTTAAACCTGATCGCGTAATTTAGATCACTTATCTAAATAATTATATTATCCGCCTACTCTCAATTCTGATAATATTACGTCCTAATATCAAATAATTAGTCCTACCTTAATTCAAGCTAAGGTTCTATCACGTACGAAGCACCTGGGCGCGCGTGCAATGGTATGCATCTTGTATCAATGGCTGAATATCTCGGTAACTTTATGATAGGCCGTCAATTCACACTCGTATTTCTTCCAAACATAACTTTCCCTAAATTGCCATACTGCTTACTGAAACTTCTGTTCTTTTAAAAGCTATCTTATTGCATTTCATAATCGTATTTTACTTCTTGGATTTTGGTTGGAAAAGATTTGCCATTAATCTTGGCCGTCAAAGAACCCAGAGGTTATGTTACAGAAAAGAGACGCTTGAGCCCGTCACAAAAGACTCTCGGATATGGGATGGAGGGCTGATTTCAGCCCATATGCCCAAAGACACATCGTAAAGCATCGTTTGATTCCTTCTTAATATCTCGATCTAGTTTGTGATGCATGGATACTCACTCTATTACTAGCGGATTTTTTAAGTCAATGAAAACATGTGGTATCGGCTCAGAAGTGTTGTTTTGGAATTGTTGTGTCTAGAATGTTTTTGACATTATGTTCGCAGGGTCGCTTTTTCGCTAAGGCACACTAGGCACGTGCCTATGGTACAAAAAATTTTGGGGCTCAAAACATTGGAGGGCAAAAAGAGAGAAAAGAATCAAAATTATAAGGAAAGTTCCACCGCCTAGTGAATCATGAGAGAAGCATTTCTGTTCTAAAGAGAGTTAAGATTGAAATAAGATTTACCAGTGAAAAGGAAAAGTTTAACAGTTTGATGTTGTTATGCACTCAAAATGACATACGCATGGAAATCGAATACAGTGATGTCATTGATTTTGCAATGATCAAAGCTCGAAGCAAACCTTTATTGTACAAGTATAATGACAGTGACTCAGCAAAGAATAATGATATCTAAAAGTAAAAGATAGTAAGGCGATAAGCGATGAAAAATATGATAATCAACAAGTTGAAAACAGTTCTTACTATAATGTATACTCTATTCTGTAAGTATAAACGATTTCATTAATTTACTGTACTAATTCACAAAAGAGTGGGTGCACCGTGATGCCATGAGATAAGAATTAAGCAAAAGTGGCCAAACCGTGCCACTATCTTTTCCTTACGGTTGGCAGTCCAAGACACGGCGGGTCCATAGGAGGTGGATAATGGAAAAATTCTCCAAACAGCAAAAACAAAGAAAAGAGTAAGAGATTTGAGGGAAAATCCCTCCTCAACCAAAACTGGGAAGGTAATAACTGAAGGAGGGAGGTGCCCTGGAAATAGTGGAGGGGCGTAATAATTTGAAGTGCCTAGGGCACCGGAGAGGTTAAAAACGGCCCTGTATGCTCGGAAGTTGTTTTTAATGAATTCTCAATTGCACTATTGAACAATTACTGATTAATAAAGAATTTCCAATGGCATATCTGGTTATTATTCAGGTGGTTGTTTTTGTACTGTGCAACTCTGTTACCACGTAGTTGTGGCAAACAGTATGATGCCCTAAGCAGTCATCAAGGCAGAGCGGCATACCGACCTTCATGTGTTCGATGTAGGTACTCGGACGGGTCCGCGGAACAGGGATGAGATCCTTGCACCCTGTGTCAAACGTTTCAGAGGAACATATGGACCAAATTTCATCTTTATGGACGATAACACATTCCTACACAAAGCTCAATTGGAGGACGAATACCTCCATTCGGAGGATATTCAATGATTGGAGTGGCCTGCAATGTCCCCCGACAATAATCCCATCTAACGTTGAGACGTTCTTGGGCGCTCAATTGCTGCTCGAAGACCAACTCCAACGACTATCGATGAACTCAAGAGTACCTTGGGGAAAGAGTGAGTGCAGTTGCCACAGGGGTTGATAATGACCCTGGTAAATGGTTTGAAACAGCGATGCGAGAGTTGTATAGTTGTTAGAGGCGATCGTATACCTTATTAGACATGTTTTTCTCTGAATGACAGGGTGTTTGTTGGTCAGGTGCTGTGCTGGACAAGTGACTAGTTTACTTATTTTGAGTGCAGTTTGTATCCTTTTTTGTTTTACCGTATATTGGTCTTTTATCGAAAGATATTTTAGCCAGGTTTGGATTTATTTGCTCTGTTAGTTTTTTTATTGTAAAAAAACTTTTTGTCCATTTAATTATTTTCACCAGTGTTTATGTATGTGTGCAATACATCGCCTAGAAATTATTCAGATTTTTCAAGAGCAGTTGTGTCATCAAAACTAAGATATTGAAGTGAAGATAGATTCATCTGTGATATTGTTGTCTTGGAAGAAAAATAAAGATTCTTGATATAGATCACGTCATGTGTATTTTAAATTAACCTCAGGAGAGATATTTCAGTGTAGGCTTCGCTGTAAGAGTAAAAATACAAGGGAGTTGTGTGTTTGAGCATGTTCCACGTGTGCAAGTGCAAAAATACAAGAGTGGGAATTATTAAAATATCAGGGTTTTATATACAGGGAAGAACAGTAAAAAAGTAATATAAAATATGATCACGTGTTGAAGCGAAGGGAATAATTAGTTATTTATAGAAATGACAGCATAGTTAGGGAATATTGAACCCTGGCTAATAAGACACATGTATGCCATTAATGATTTTTCTAATACTCGGAATTGCCAATAAATCCATCAAAAATTCAAGGAATAAAGAACCGCTTATAAATTAACTAACATATTTTTATTGCTTTAAAAAAAAAGAAGATAAATTGAGAAAAAAAGGAATTTGGATTTATATTATGTTAAAATAAAAATTTTTTTTGGAAAAATTTGATTTTTACATATTTATTATTTTTTAAAAAAAATAAATTAACACTTTTAAAAAAAAGTTTAAAAAAATTTTTTTAAATCTATTTATTTAAAATTTCCTTTGAAATTTTTTTTTAAATAGGATTAAAAAAAGGGGTTAAAAGTTTTCCTTTTTTAAAAAAGTAAAATTTTTTGAAGGCTGAAATGCGGGGAAAAAGTTTTCAGATTGGGTTTTTAAAAGGGAAAAAAAAAAATTTTTTTATTTTTTTCTTAAAAGAGATTTTGCCATTAATTTTATTTTTTTAACAATTTGTTTTTTTAATTTTTTTGGGAATAATTAGGCTATTTTTTTTAGCATTTTGCTTTTTTATTTAATTATTTGGCCATTGAAAAACCCCCCCTTTTTTTTGGGCCCGGAAATATATTGATGCTAAATACCAAATGATGAAATAGTTCAACAATGATGTATTTCCCGGGTTTTTATTGGTGTAAAAATTTTTGGGGAAATTGCCCAACTTTCATGATCAATGAGATTTTGCACATGTACAGATTATATATTCAATATTGAAAAATAAACCAAAATTATTTATCTTATTAATTTTATTATTAAAAAAAGAAGTTTTGAGATGTATTTATCACAAGGTATGAAATATATATATATATATGAGTATATTTTAATTTTTAATTTAAATCAATGCTTCTTAACATGAGGTCTACACTCCACAAGGGGGCAATTTGATTCTTAAGGGAAGGCAATTCGAAAAAAGGTCATTTAGGCAAAGATCTTTTATTGTAATATTGCCAATTATAAAAAAAATTTGAAGGTTTTTTGGAAAAAAATTTTAATAATAAATTTGCTGTTTAAAGAAAGATTTTTTGTTTTCAAAAAATTTAATTTTCAACTTGGATGCGCCCAAAAAGTTAGTAGTCTTTCTGTTTTCATATTTACAGTATCAGAAGAACTGTAAAAAGAAAAAGATGCGTCAATTAAACCGTTATTTTAAAATAAAAAAGGGGTGATGGCAGGGGTTTGTGAAGAAATCAAAATGAAATTCAAATCCCAAATAAATGTGCAAGCATCAACTATTATACCATTTCCATCTTTATATTTAACTCAATGCATTGGTGTAATGGAGAACATTAAGGCCCCTCACCCTTGCAAAGTCAGATTTTGAGCCCCAAGCGGACCTTTCAGGTTGCTACTTTCAGTCAGGCTTTGGGGCCCCAAAAACCTCCCCTCGTTGGAGGGTTTTTATGCCACTGACAGAATAGGAATTTAGTGCCATAAATGATCTGTTTCTAAAAAAAAAAATTGGCTGGAATAACAAAACGGGAGACTTGAATAAATTTAATAAATTAGAAACTAAAATGTTTTCAACTAGCATCAAAAGCAAGGATCTCAGTGATTTTTTTTATTTTTATTTCAGTTTTCCATTGTAAGTTTTGAAAACTTACTTACTGTGACAATTTACATTTATCATTTAAATTATATACATATGTATGTATGCATGCATGTGTGTGTGAGAAGGAGAGATTTTGGGGGTTTCTTTCCCCCTTTTAACTCTTTAGATTCAAAAACAATCATGATGACTGTAGAATTATCACTCCTTGTCTCTTATTTCAAGTTCTTTAACAACAGTTTTTGTTGTGCTTCGTTCTTATTGTTTATTTGATGTTAATAAAACATGATGAGCGATTACAATTTAAATGTCTCCAATCAATGTGAAGATATTGCTTTATTCTATTACAATTTAAGCCTCCAATCAATAGAAAAATAATTCTTTATTCTAACAATACCTTTCCCTTTCTGTTTGGTTTTAATATATCAATTCCTTAATATTTTATAAAACCCTGTAATTTTTAGAATACATTCTGAATTATTTCATCCATCTTTGAAATTGGAATTCTTCATTAAGTACACAATTTAAATAATTGTTTATATATGTATTTATTACTTATATGCAATTTCATGCTTTTTTGTTTTGTTTATAGTGTTGATGCAGCTTACGTATTTGCCGAAATATCACGCTTATTGATAAACTATCCAGATCTAATGAAAGCGTTTGGAATGTTTCTACCACCAAGTATTAATTTACCATTTCAATCTGGTGTTTTCCTCCATTTACGTAAAACAGAAAGCACAGATAAACAAGCTACTGCTGTAAAATGTGAACCGAAGGAAATGCCAAGTACTTCGTCAAATGAACAAATGGTATTTTTTTTTTTTAAATATTAATTTTCTTGTTAGTAAAATAATAAATCAAAGAATTAGGGTAAATAAGAAAAAATAGGAAATGTAAGAATAAATTTAGTTCTTATAGTTTTGAATTACTGTCTCATGCCAAAGTTTATAAAAAATAGAGGAAATTCAAACATTTTTAAGTGTTTTTAGTAGTCTTTCAGATTATGCATAATGTAATATATGATACTATTGTTGTGCTTTAAATGTATCAAATATAACTTTCATGAAATTTTTTTGTTTGTGTAGCATTGCAAAACCACTTCATGATGGCATTAGTAGAAATCATCCAAGTCAAGAGTACCATATTCTTGTAACCAAAATCCTTGCTTTATGGAAAACATGAATGTAATTTCCAAGGGTGTTTGGGCAAATGTTGTAACCATTTTCTTTCAGTTAAATTGTAGGAATTACAAACTACCAAAAAATGCAGTAAAATTTATTTAACATTACAACATTTTTTTTATTAAATCACAAATATCATGAAGTTATATTTCATGCTATGAATTGGTATTTTGGAAATATAGTATTAAAAACTCTATTCAACACATTAGAAATTAGAAAGAAAAATTCACACACTACAGCTGTACAATTTATGCATGGTCATCCTTAAATATTATTGCATTGAAACTTGCACCTGAAAAAAATAATGAAACCCAGCTTGAAGGCTTACAATTTTTAAAATGAAAATCAAGATCGAATTAAAACTAAAAAATGTAACTGAACAAACATGTACTTGCAGTACACACAATTCTTCAAGAAAAAAATCATCAAAATTAGGAAGAACATGGTTGTAAGGTGTTTGCAATATTACACAAGCTTCAAATTGATTTTTAGAACTAATTTTCCTTTACTGATGTTTTTTTATGCTTAAGAGTTTGATGAATTTATATATATGTATTTTAAACTATTTTATTCGACTGGTATTTACCCATTCATATGTATTTAGATATGTTTTTAACATTTTGTGTATTTTAATTATATGTTATTCTTGTTATTTAAAGATGGAAGTTTCTCCATCTAATGAAATAGATTCAAATCTTTCTCAGGATGATCCTTTTGAACAAAGAGAACCAAATTCATTGAAGGAAGTGTATGAAAAACGGGCTAAATCTTTTTTGGACAGAGTTGAGGTAATTTTTTCCTTTCATTTACTATATGGAGTACTCAATATTAATTGAACTAAATTCTAGTGGATGATATTGGTTTAAATATATTAAACTGTTTTAATAATAAACATATCTCATTTCTGAATATTGTTTCCAGTTGCATCTTTTACCTATTCAATTAAAGTAATTTTAAGAATTAAAATATGGAAAAGTCATGTAAATTCACAAATGCTCAGAAGTTGTTCTTTTAATATGTAATTTTACTACAAAAGCTGAATGATATATAAGCAGTTATACTGTTAGATTCAAAATTGATGACCTTGTGAAATCTGTTATTGATTTTATAGGAACAGTTGAAAAATTGCATCAATTTTGGTTTGTTTCCACATGGAAGCTATATAAAACTTGTTTTATGCTTCATTGTATTTTATTTTTCTTCTGTTGTCATTTTACAATATACTTAGACCTAAAGAGCTTCATTAAGTTTATGAAGCAACTCTTTAATTTCAAAATATATTAAGATATTTAAATATTTAAAGTAGAAAAATTATATAGTATCAAATTTTGTTTAATTCTGCCTCATATGAGTAACGAGAGGTCTGATGTAACTTTTTTTCTAGATTACTTTGTCCTCCTTAAGGATATTTTCCAGCATTTTTATATATTATGTAAAAAAGATAATTTATAAAAGAATAATAGAATAAAAAACTTATAATTTAAAATGAATAAAATTTTTTGAATGCAAATTCAGCCATCCCTTTAAAAGGCTGCAACTTTAATGTCTAATTTCATTTTGATTTGCCCCATAATAAAGATCATTCTTTCCTCATCTGTATACCATTATTGTTCAGCTATGATGTAATGTATTTAAGGTAAAGCTCTATGCTTTTAGAGTAAGGCATATCTTATACGAATGTCTTGAAATTATATCTACCTCTTATATATTTGAATATTATACAACTTTAAATATTAACTTGACCAATTTCAAGAGATCATTTTAAAGCAATATATTTTTTTCTCATGATTTTGGTATTATTTATGATATTTAAATTTTTGTGTTTAAATATTACTTTTATAGAAGAGGAAAAATGAAGCCTTTTAATCCAACAAATATTTGGCCGTGTCTTAGCCAAACTGTATTAAATTACGATATTGAAGTTTGAAAATTTAGGATTTTGCTATTCTTTCATTTTAGGATATGGGAAATAGTTGCAATTTTTTATATACTAAAGTAATATGTTATCTATTCACAGGATCGATTTAAAGAGGAACCACATATTTATAGGAGATACATTGAACTATTAACCTCTCTTCAAAATGATTCATCAGTAAGGAAAATTATCAAAATATTCTAAATTAAATTGAATATATTTAAGATTTATTTCATTTTGTACATATTTTCTTTTACAAAATTTAATTTTAAAATCTAAAATCACTGGTTAAAAGATTTATGCATATGCTGTTAATAATACAAAATAATGATAATGTTGCACTTTAATTAATTTTTTATTTGTTTTTCTATGGTCAGTATTATGTTTGTTTTATTACTATGTAAGGAATATTTTCTTATAATTTCAAAGTTGTTGGAAAATTTTTTAAAGTTTTATAAATGTAGCATATATTTAGTGTATTTCTCAAAAAAACAATTGGGTAAAAAATGCATTAAAATATTTGTTAAATTATAGAAAACGATTTTATGTTTCTTACAATTTAAAAATTTCTATATTACATACAAGATTAAAAATTCTTAATTTCTGGTTTTTTTTTTAACTGATTATTGTATGATTATTCTTTTTATGAAGTTAGCATGATAAAAATTTAGCAATTTTTAGAGGGAGTATTTTCATAAGTTTTTGTTTTATTCAGTTTTCATTTTACGATCATTTGAGTAATCCTTGTAATTAAAATATCCTTTTATGTTAGTGTGATCAAATTGACATAGGAAGTGGCGTCCTTCAGGAAATTCTTGACTTATTCCATGGTCATGATGATTTGATTGATGAATTTAAATCTTTCATTCCCAATGCTGCATGTGAATCTCCAGAAGATGTATGTAATGTTTTTATTTTCTTTCTCATGCGTTTTTCCCTTTAAATGCTGAAATAATCTATATAATGTTTTATTAAAAAGGAAACATTATATTAATGTTTGTGACCTGTAATATTTGAAGAACAAAATTTAATAATTTTCATGAAAGAAAAAAATTGTACTAGTGTATTGTATCGTTAACCAATTTCATCAAATAAAATTTAAAAAAAAAAAGTCGCCATTTACCGCAATATGCAGCCAATAATGAAAATATATGCTTGTGTGTGTTCAAGCGCATCAATCTTGTTCATGCATTCTTAAAAGTAATAACTTTTTTATAGGTTATACTGTTCCTGTGCATATCCTGAAAAGTTATTCTCAATTGCATACCCTCGAAAATAATGTGTTATCTATAATTTGTAATATTATTCTCTAATGTTGTTTGAAAAATGATTATCTATTTTCTGTAGAAGAGAATGCAATGGAGTATTTTCAAAAATAATACATAAATATCTGAAAGACTTTTTGGCTTAGCAGAACAAGAAGCGTCTTGGATCTGCTCAGTATCATTTAGATTTGTACTTAACTGTATTTTTCTGACTTAGTCTTTATGAAAATACATTTATTGCATTTATGGTATTTTTCCTGCTTGAAAAATGTAGTTAGTATGTCAATCTTTCATTTATTTTAAATGTGCATGTTTTTTAATACATAAATTTAATTCTTCGAAATCTTCGGGCTT
>BMAV01007373.1:0-70886 GCA_019973955.1 Trichonephila inaurata madagascariensis
CAAAACAAAAAAAAAATTTCGTGTTTTACCTATTTTATATTCTCAGTTTAAACTAATAAGCAGTTTTTCTATTTTGTTATTTTAACAAACTCTGATCATGACTAATTAATGACCATTGGCCTATCACTTCCGTATCAGCAGTATCCATGATACCAGGCCTCCAAGCTACAGGGGCCCGAACATGGGTAATATTTTGACACTTTCAAACAAGTTTTACTAATGTAACCATTTTTATTGTTTTCCAAAAAAGGTTCCCCAAAGAATTAAATATTTTCCATTTACTTTTACTATTATTGTAAACCCCCCTACACTTCAATACTCTTTTTATTAGGATTTTCACTAATTTTTTTTTGAATAATTTATTTATAATTATTTTATTAGACAACACAAAACATGGTTGTCGAATTAAAACAATTAAAACAACACCTAGAGCAAATTTAGTATTAGCTTCGCGTGTTTCTGTATCATAACACCATTAAAAATTAACCAAGCAGCTGCAGAGTATGTAATTACTGCAAAAAGAATCAGATAAAACCAATTACTACAATAGTCTGGCTTCAACTCACGCGTGTCCTTAAATTTTGATTTTTTTGATTTTTTATTTTTACGTATCTAGTCCTGTTTCACTAATTGAGCTATTAGCTGACGCGCGCGTGGTTGACGCATTTCTTGACGTGCTCCTTTGAGGTGGTTCGCTAAATGTGTTTTCAAAACTCAAATAAAATATTTTTTAAAAAAACTATTCTGCAGTAATTTGTAAATAGTAAGGCAATTTTAACTGTAGAATAAGAACAAGTACTTTTGTGTGTATTTTGTTGAGACGTTTCTGATTTTTATCGCCATGCGTGACACTTAGCGCTGCAATATTTTTCTTTAATTCTAAAAGGGAACAAAAATCGTTAATGTAATATTATTTTTGGTTTGTTTGGTGAAATATATTTTGCACACTTCCTAGAGCAAAGTGCAAAAAAAAATATAGCCTGATTTGGGGTTTTAGTCCTTTAAATATTTCTTCACATGCATATGTTCGTATTTTCCCACCAAAAATAATAATAGTAATAATAAATAAATAAATAAAATAAAAATTGTGTTATATCATTTAAAAAAAATTTTTTTTTACTTATGACTGAAACAGGTTTTCTACTTACAGTCATTTCCTTATTACGTCATCACAAAATTTCTTTCTTTTGCGAACTGAGCTTCGCAAACATAAAAATGATCGAGAAATGCATTGCATATAATATTTTTATATGCTTCCTACTTAATATATTTCCGTATTAAAAATTTTTAAATTTCATTTTTTTTTTTTTTTTGAAAGGGATAATTTTATATTTTTAAGAAAATTTTTCAAGTTTCAAGTATCATACTCAAATTATTTCATATTAATTGACTTTCAACCACACAAGATCAATGTCCACTATTCATGATATTACGCTTTTTTTAAAAAAAAATTTATAAATAGCAGTACAAGTAATGGTGATAGGAATTGATTGGTTTTGAGAATCAAGTTCTATATATAAAACGTATGAGTTCTCTCTATTTTTGTCTTCTTGTTTGTCTAATTTCTAATATTGTTATTCTATTGTATCGTAGCAGTGGCGCAAACAAGGGGGGGGTCCTGGGTGGACCCCCCCAAAAAACCCACCGTTGGTTATAATTCTAAGTAAATAATACGAAATTTAATTAAATATTTGTTATTAATGATTAATTTTTTTAAATTTAAATCTAATTATTTATTCAAAAATTTAAATTTTTTTTCCGTGTTTTTTTCCCTGAAAATCGAAAAAATAAAAAATAGCATGATACAAGAATATAATTTTCAACCTGGGACCCCCTTAAAAAAATTCCTGTGTGCGCTACTGTATCGTAGTTATGTTTTACCGAACGACTTCCTCTTTAAGGTTGTCTTCTACTAACAGTAAAGAAAAAGACCCGATTTGGAATACTTTTATTGTTAAAAAAATATTCCAATATTAATATTATTAATTACTACAGAGCCGTTGCCTTTCCGGACCGGTCAACGTTTGATAATTTCAGCGCGGTCCGTTGAGTGGGGTAGGGGACGTTGATTGTTTATATTTTTTAGATTGTTCTTTGATTTAATAATTTTCATATAATTGTATTTAAACATGTCTTCAGAATAAAGTACAGTTACATCAAAAGAAGAATATATAGTGATTTCCATAAACTCGAAACAAATACATCACATTAAATAAATTGAAATAGTTAAGAATAGTTTTTAAAAATATTAATTCATTAATTAAATTAATTACCATTTTTCGATGCCAACTTAGATTCGTCTCCATTGTTGTAACAATGTAACTGTTAAAACAATGATAAAAGTTGGTGTCGAAAAGCAGTTTTTCAGCCAAACTAGCCAAATAGGGTGTGCATTGTTACAACGATTCAGACAAATCATGCTCTTTTTTCAATTCCTACTATTAATTCACTCTCCCTATATATATATATATAGATGAACATCCAGCAATCAAAATCGAAAAACACAGAGACAGTAAGCAAACCACACAATGAAGGGC
Source organism: Trichonephila inaurata madagascariensis (assembly GCA_019973955.1). NCBI lineage: Eukaryota > Metazoa > Arthropoda > Arachnida > Araneae > Nephilidae > Trichonephila > Trichonephila inaurata. The sequence goes on from BMAV01007373.1 coordinate 2,538, forward strand.
ACGTAAGCAATCGAAATTTAAAAAATGGATGCTTCAGTATTATAAACATTGCTGACTTAGGACAGTTTATATATAAAATAATTTATATACAAATGTGTGAGGGTTAAATTGGGGTGGGGTATATATATATATATATATATATATATATATATATATATATATATATATATAGGTCAATTCTCTCTTCTAACAAGAGATCACATCAAACAATAAACTCGACAAACACATAGACAGCAGGAAAATCACACACAATGAAGGACAAAAAGAGTAATCGAGATAATAAATATAAAATGGATGCTGCAGTGCTATGAACATTACTGACTTAGGACAGTTTTTTATATAAGTAAATTATACAAAAGTGGGGTTGAACATGTTTTTTGGCCAGCCAACCTTCCTCCTTTTTTTGTAAATAACACTGAGCAAAACCAATAGGAAATAATGGATAGAAATATCTAAATCCATTACAAGATAGAGGTAACTTACCTAAAAATTGCACCTACAAATGCAAAGCCCGCGCTAAATCTGAGTGGAAACATTCAATTTTATTTGCCAGATTCTATACCCTAATACCAGTTTAAATCAAAAGAGTGGCTGAAATGTAACTTAACAAACGATTAAAATGGAAATAAAAATTAATAATAGTTGCATATTATTGCATACCTATAACACCAGAGTAAATTTGAATAAAATAATAGTAAGTAATTTCTAATCTAATATTAGACTATGGAGATAACTATAACAAAATGTTGTTAATAGTACAATAAGCTATTATCAATCTCATAATTTTAATCTAACTATTTTTGAATAACTTTATTTATATAACTATTAATAAAATAAGTGGGTATTTCTGATTTAAGCAATATTTAGTAAAATGTGTATAGTTATTTATAATGTCTGATTTTTTGACACAAGAAATTTATTACGTTGTATATAATTAATAACAATATTTCTGAATATAGAAACATGTACATTACTCTCCAATGAGGAACTTTTATAATATTGAAATTAAATTCTTCCCTTTTATCATAAATATTACAGAAACTATTACATTTTCATATAATTTGACATGTATGTCAAGAAAATTTGCTTCATTGTTGTTATTATTATTTGTCTGTATTAAATTAAGATATTGTGTGGATAAAAATTAATGTTAGGTATAAATTGAAACTGTTTTGCCAAAAGATGATTATATCATCTATATAACGATAAATATAAAATTTAAATTATTAATGTAACTACTTTCAAAATAATGTAAGTATAAATTAGCAGACAGTTGCTCCTTAAGGGCCACCTTGTAGCAATCCTTTAATCTGCTGATAATAGTTACGCTGATATATATAGTTCTCTTTAGTATGAAAACCCTAAGTAGTGAACCAAATCTATCACCATTAACATTATTAAATAAATTGTCTTTATGTAAGATTTACACAAGAATATTAATCAAATCATCAAAATATTAATAGAAGGTTAAAGAGATCTTCAAAATCTAAACTATAGACTGAATAAATTTTTTATCTTTCATTTTTCTCAACAAGTGATTTATTTTAAGAATGGCTGAGGATATAAGGTTGACCATTTCATGCAATACCATGGAGAATTTTGCCTGTTTTGCTGATATATGCTCATTAAAAACCATTTGCCTTAACTGTCCTAAATTTGCTGGGTCTTTATGAAATTTGGGAGTTAGAAATATATGTGGAAATTTAAAATTATTGTGTTTGAATTTTAACTTTTATGAAAAGCCAAGATACGTTGTTGTTTCTCTATCGAAACAGAAGACTTAATAAAAGCTTTATTATTATCGAAATAATTGTTGATCAATAAATTATAATAAAATATTTACATATAGTTGCAAAATTTCTGGCACTTTATCAACATAAGCTATAATAAATTTATTTTGTAAATTTTTAATCTGACTTAATATTTATTAAAAATTTTATTATCTATACTGTGATTTACTATTTATTAAGCTGCTTTGTAATTTTATCTTTGGTCGTGAATGCTCTATGCCAAGGCATACTATATTTAATATTGTACTGTATATAAAATGCTCCAATATCATTATATAACTGATTTTGATAATTTTTATTATTATTCGAAATCATTAATCTAAAACCAGTACCTTTGTTCATAATATTTCTAAGATTATTGTCTTTTACAATATTTGAGATCACCAGTAACAACATGCTTGTGATGTTGATCAATGAAATCTTTAAAGTACCATTTTATATGGGGTGCACTTTTGCAGGCACATAGTTAAGATGATCTACCTATTTTTATTGTATTTAAAAAGCTTGTGGTAGTATTTTGTATTTAGGAAGAATGACATGTGTTTTGAAATATATGTCTAAGAAAAAATTAACATTATCATATGTTTATTCATATATAAAAGTGTACGAAATAATATTCTATTTGATAATCCTTATTTACATTAAACATTTATGTTATGTTTATATTTCAAAAATTTATGAATGTGTAATAATGTGCAAAGCATGACAATCTTTAATTTTATTTGAAATTGGTACATCTTCTGTAATACATAATTCTGTCTTACTGAGTCAAACATAAAAAGATTTAATGTATGTTTTATGTTGAAATTATTCTATCAAAGCTATTACAAATATCTATAATACTATCACAAGAAGGACACTTTTTGGTCTCTACTTAATCTTTTAGTTCTAACCCCTCTTTAAACATTAGATATTATATTAACCTTATTATTGTAGTAAAACTCTTGAGAATTGGATTTTGATTGCATTTGGGGTATATTTTTTTCCTTGGTATAATACATTAAGTCCATAGAGGATAAATTGCATTATAATATTTAATAAGTAATTTTCCTACATAATCTATCTTTAATATTAGGAACAACTTTAATAATATTGAGTGATACATGATCAAAACCATGTGTACTAAAGTGTCTTATTTCTATTTTATTTGAATTTTTAAATAATACTATTAAAATATTTAGTATCTGATCTATGTTGATTAATTCTAATATTACAATTTTATTTGATGTCTGTCCTATATATTTTAAATTGGCATTTTATTTTGCATGTCAATAAGTAAAAAAATACAGGTATATGTCTTACAGAAGGTAAAAATTTAGAATCCTCTTTGATTTTGATCATTATGGATCATTTTACAAGTTTTATCTTTTGTCATACATCTTTTGTAAAAGGAATTTTATTATTGCCAGAATTACAATTTGAAGATTATCTAAGAAACTATTATTACAATTGTAGGCATTAGAGTTATTTGTAATTTATTGCAATGCAAATAATAATCTTTTTAAATTCTTTTAAGTATTCTTTATTCAGAATACTCTAGTTTTATGTATTAAAAATCTCGTAGAATCTCTACCTTGACCTGCATTCATAACCTTGTCACTATCTTCTGTGTTCATCATGTCTGTAGTAAATACTGCTTTAAACTAGAGCCTAACAGATTATAATATACTACCAGTATTTAAAATACTTACTAATTGCTAAAAACTAACTAATTAGCTTACCAATACCCGCAATATCAAAGGAGTTAATGGTTATTTTCTATCGATGCTACATATACCATCATAATGTACCACCGAGCAAAGACAAAGTATATACTGGTAGTTGCCGGTGTAAATTTATAAATTTAAAACTCGTCATATTAGTGTAAATTTTTATATTTAAGTATCTAGTAATTAGAACTCAATATCTATAACAAAACATTCACTATAGTTATAATGTAATAACACATCTTAAATATATACCATAAGAATGTACTTCAAGTGTTTACAAAAATTTCAATAATTTTAAGACATGGAAGCTTTAAATATAGAATATATTGAAACATATAAAAATTGAAATATAAAATGTAATATATGAAATAAAGAAGTAAAATATTGAATAAATATTGAAAATAAAAAATTGAAACATATTTCTTAGAATAGTACTAATTATACACATATCATAAGAAAAAATATATTTACAAATTAAAAGGAAATAAGAAATATATATATACACTAGACATAGAAAAACATTTTACACCTTCATGCCAAGGTATAGAAAAACAATACACCAAAAGAAACATGAATTATATGCTTAAAAGCTGTATTATCATCCCCAATAGTAATAAAAGTATCAATATTCTAATTACACATCAAAAAATGTTAAAAGCATATAAACATATAAGATTAACAATAATTAAAATAATAATAAATACCATTTTTAAGTGCATAAAAGACATTTAAAAATAAAATCAAAAATCTGGAATTACATATAAAAATGAGAAAAAAGAATAGAATTGAAAATGAAAAATTAAAAATGAAATGAAATGAAAAATAGTCAAAAATTCAACCTATTAGATAAAAAATATTTGACTATGAGCATTAATACATAATTGGGATCTTAAAAGACCCAAAATACAAATATGAGAATTTCTAACATACATAGGCGCAATGCAGCCACAAAATATGCGAGAATATATAGGTCAATTCTCTTCTAACAAGAGATCACATCAAACAATAAACTCGACAAACTACATATAGACAACGGGAAAATCATACAATGAAGGACAAAAGAGTAATCGAGATAATAAATATAAAATGGATGCTGCGGGTTCATGAACAATACTGACGGACGGGTTAATTATATAAAATTAATTTATATAAAAAGTGGGGTTAGACATGTTTTGGCCGACCAACCTTCCCCCTTTATTTGTAAATAACACTGAGCAAAAAAACCAATAGGAAATGTGGATAGAAATATCTAAATCCATTACAAGATAGGAAAGCCAACTTACCTAAAAATTGCACTAACAAATGCAAAGCCGCGCTAAATCTGAGTGGAAACATTCAATTTGTTGCGATTTATACCCTAATACAGATTTAAATCAAGAGGTAGGCTGGAAATGTAGCATAACAATAGATTACAAATGGAAATAAAAATTAAAATAGTTGCATATTATAGCATAACTATAATAACACCAGAGTAAATATGAATAAAATAATAGTAAGTAATTTCTAAATAATATTAGACTATAGGAGATAATAACTATATCAAATTATTTGTTTATAGTAATAAGCTATCAATCTCATAATTTTAATTCTAATTATTTTGAATAGCTTTAATTATATAACTATTAATAAAATAAATTGGGTATTTCTGATTTAACAATATTTAGTAAAAATGTGTATAGTTATTTATAATGTCTGATTTTTTTTGACACAAAATTTATTACGTTGTATATAATTAATAACAATAATATTTCCGAATATAGAAACATGTACATTACTCTCCCAATGAGGAACTTTAATAATATTGAGTAAATTCTTCTCTTTTTATCAAATATTAAAACTGTGCATTTTCATATAATTTGACGTAATACGTAATGAAAATTTGCTTCATTGTTGTTATTATTTGTCTGTATTAGAAATTAAGATATTGTGGATAAAAATTAATGTTAGGTATAAAATTGGCTTGTTTGCCAAAAGATGATTATATCATCTATATAACTTGATAAATATAAAATTTAGAATTATTAGTAATAACTACTTTCAAAATATATATATATATATATATATATATATATCTTGTTCAAATTTTCAGTTGTTAATAAAATACAAGTAGAAATTGACTTAAAAACATTTTTTTTTATATTTCTTGTTTCTGGTATAAAATGTATCACATTTTTTTCTCCTATATCGTAATGCTAAATTAGCTATCCTTTTACACGTTTAAAATAAAAATAATTAATTATTTACGCAATATTTTGATATTTTAAAAATGTCATCTAATAAACAGGTGTATGAATTACAACACTGCACTTAAGCGCTCATGAAAATTAAGACATTTTTCTGTCTGAAAACGTGCTCCGCGTTCAGATCAGCTTCTCGTACATTTGGCGAAGACACTCCTTTGGAAGCGACAGAATAAAGACCATCCCGAAATGTCTTCCAATCAATCTAATCCCTTTTGACTTGGTCGCCAAAAGACAATCCAATAAGTAGTTCTAGTTCAGCATTAGCGTAGCTGTACAATCAAACTGGGAGAGTAATTTACTTTTTTAGCCAACTAGGCAACTGAGACTTGACTTAAAGAATAGAAATAGCCGCAAAAGATAGACCAAAGAGATAGTTCTCAGGCTCGACTAGAGTTTAAATGTTATCCTGTATCCTGAATGGGCTTTTAAATTTTCATAGCATAATGTAAATATAAAATTTGCCAATCAAGTTAAAAATATTTTATTTCTCAAATGTTTTAACCTATTTTTAATATTTGGGAAAATCTACTTTTATATTTTAACCGGCTGGGTGACGAGGTTGGTTTGTTGCTGGTCTTCTACACCTAAGGTAGCGGATTCAACTCCGGCCCAACTCCGTGAATTTTCATAATGCAGAAAATTGACAGCGGCTATGTCGTATGATTATATGGCACGTAAAAGATCCCTGGAGTGTCTGTTTGGCGTGGGTGCTTTCGGCAAAATTAAATCTTAGAACAGGCTCTCATCGTCAGAGCTCAGGTGCCTCTCTATCTGGAGAGGAAACTGGGAGTCAAAATTACCTGCGGGGATTGGTATCCGCCTCTATGGTGCCGCACTAAAAAGATATACCAGCTTCCGGGGAATGTACAAGGTCTGCAATTGTAAAATACCAAACCGCAGCCCATTAGAAATAAAACTTTTATATTTTATTACAATTGAAATATATCGTTGAATCTCTCTCAACAAATATTTTGTTATTTTTTTTTATACAAGGTCATTTATAAAGTGCTATAGTAAAAAATCAAAGACGAATACAGCAAAGGACATTTGAAAGAATAGAGAAACAGTTCAAGTTTTATTTACATATTTTGCAAGTGTTCTATGCGTGAAACCTTCGTTACACAGCCTACATTCATGCGATAAGCCATTTCCTGCCTTACTCTACATAAAGGATGTCAAACTCAAATAAAAGGCTAACTTGGGCCAAATAAACAAGGCTTAATTTAAGGTGGGCCGCAAAGAAAATCAAAATTAATAGAAACATCGGCTTATTTCGAATAATACATTATGACAATAATAGTTTTAAAAAAACTAGAAAAATTTAATATGTACGTCCTGGCACTTAACATCTCTTCTCTCTTCCAATTTCGGAAGAAATTTTGATATTTTATTATATATTATTGTGTGCCAATATATTGCCCCGGTTTTTTGGGGGGTTTTAACCCCCCTGTTGGGGAAAGGGTTTAATAAACGTTATTGACAGCATGTGTTATTCTTTCATGTAGTTCTGTAGTTTCATATAGTTTTTACGTAAAAAAAAAAAACCAAGTTTTCGGAAAGGATAACACGTGTTGTGTCAATAACATTAATAGTTACCATGTTGAGTAAAGTGTGGCAGGAACTGATGGACACGTTAATCAAACCAAAGTTTCACACATAAAACACTTGCAAAGTATGTAAATAAAACTTGAACTGTTTCTGTATTCTTTCAAATGTCCTTCTTTGCTGTATTATTCTTAGTTTTTTTTACTATAGCGTTTCGAAATCTTGTAAGGAATTATGAATAACCCTATAATTAATTTATTGTTGTTAATTAAAAACAGGATTTTGGGAATAAAAAGAAAACCCAGAGCTATTTTTTCATTTTAAAAACATTTATAAATCATGTGTGTAAAAAAATTCCCGGTTTTAAAACAATGCAATGATACGCACAAACCGAATTATAAATCTTTATTAAATGTCTCCTGGACATTATCGATTTTCGTTGATGAGCACTTTTCACGCTCCTAACTAAATGCACAATCATTCTTCTTTCGCATTCATTCCTAATTTCCTTGGAGAATAACCGCACTTGCAGAAAGCGAGAGAAAAAAAAAATCTGTTAAAAAAGTACTGCAATCAAATATGGCGGAGAGGAATTAAAAGAATGCGGCTTTCATTGATGCCGCGGGGGTTTCCATGGCAACAGGAAGACTGGGGGTCAATAGGCGGGTCAGGGGCGGATAAAAAACGATCGCCGTTGCTAATTTTCCTCTTTTTTTCCTTTTATCCTGGATTGTGTTGTCACGCTATTCCACGTTTTGTTTTTGAGAACGTCGCGAAATCGTCTTGTTTCCGATCGACTTTTGTTGTTTCCTTTCGAACTTTTGCAGACAGCACTGTGGAAAAAGAAAAAGAATTTGAAGAAGAAGGGAACGAAAGAAAAAAAAAAAACTTCATATATTTGAGAGTTTTGTTGTGTGTCCGTTCTTTTGAGATACATTGTTGAAACAACTTTTACACACAGTTCAAAGTTGTGTGGAAGAGTTTTATAAAAAAAAAATAAACGAGGAAAAAAGAATAAGTAAATTCTCTTCGGTAAAGAGGATTTAAAAGACTTCTATTCCAATGAAGAAAGATTCTGGAAAGAAGAAGACGGTCGTTTTAACTTCGAGTACAAATAATAGATTACGAATTGTGGAACAAATAAGTAGTGATGTGAATAAAACCTAAAACCGGTAGCTGCAAATTGTGCTCTCGGAGAAGAAATTTATTTTTATTTTTTGTGGTTTTTCAATTCTTGCCTAACTATGCTTGATTTGAACTAGTTTAAAGCAACTTGTCTATTACATCACAAAGTAACTTTGGAAAGTTTTAAGATTTCTTCTTTCAAATTCAAAAGAGAAGCAAATAAGTAAAAACTTCCACACTCGAAGTGGTTGACCGATACAATGTAAGAAAAAGGAAAAGTTGTTCGAATATTTTTTTAAAAAGCTTAACTCTTTCTCAATTAAATTTTCATTCCATCTTCCAAAGGCAATTTGAGAATTCGTTTTGATTTTTCGTATAATTAAAGTTTTGTGCCTCATCTAATAAGTCTCTATATGGGTTTATTGTTTATAATAAATATTTATTTTATTCTATTTTCATTAATATGGATCAGGTAGAACCAATACAAAACAAATTAAACACAATTTGCTCTAATAACAAATTTATTATTAAAATACAAAATATTAAACTTTTTTCAGAGAATTGTTTTTCATGAAATAAAAGAAAGTGTCCAGGGTTTATACCAATGCTTTCAAAAAATTTAGATTTATCACATACAATGCTTATTGTATAATTTAAGGTTTAATTTGTACAATTATCTAAAATAAAGATTTGAAGAACTTGATGGTCGTATATTGATTAATTTGAAGGCTCTTATAAACATTTTAAATTACTATTTATTCTAACACACTGCTTGTTATTCTTATTTTGGACTATTATGTTTACATTTTCTACTGAAGAGGAATCCCTTAAAGCAAGCTTAACCCTACTTCATTCACTGTTTTAAGTCAGTGACAACTTTAGAAAAACATAATAGTTTTCCTTTTTGGTTAATTGACTTTTTCTTCAGTTATTAGTTTTTTGTTCTTGGTTCTTAATTTTAGAATCTAAGCTTCCTCTGATATTTAATATACATAGACAGTCAATTTTATGAGTTCCCGAGGATTTTTTTTTTTTTACTTTCGATGAAACATGTTTTTAAAGAGGAAGACAGTGAAAAAGGAATAAACAAGGGTTGCACATGTTGCTTTTTATTTTTCAGTTGTAACAATGGATAGTTTTTTTTTTACAAAGTTTTACAAATCAAAAATACAAAAATATTGAAAAAATTTTTTGTAGACTTAAAGATTTTCAATATTATGAACACATTTTTCCATTTTACAAATAATGAACGTTTATAACGCGAACTTTAAAAAAAAAATTCATTTATTTTTTGAAGGTGAAATAAAAGTTGATAAAAGTTCTTGCAATTTTCAGCTTTTATAGACTGATAAAAATAAGTTCCTTACCTTACGAAATCTCTTTGAAAATGTTGAACAAAATGAAATTTTCGGAATCTAAAACGAATTTTGAAGTCAGTTAAGTTAAATCTAAATCCATCCATAAGAAAAAAGTATATATTTTTATATATGCCTTAACTACCCTCCCATTAATTCCAAAAACAAATTCTTGTAGGTGAATCAGTTCAAATATCGAATACAACAGGGAAAAAATGAAAGAAATCAATATATTTTTATATTACTAATTATTATCAAGATATTAGATGTTGATATCTATATAAACAAAAATATAGTGCTCTAATGCATAGTTAAAAATCTATTTGCATTCATCTTTTCCCTTTGTTCTATAACCAGTAACATACGTAGATCTCTCTTATGGGGGAGGGGGGTATGTTCTAAAAAATAGACAGACGTAAGCACCGAAACGTTATCTGTATGGCAAAAAATTAAAAATCTATTGGTCTATGGGGCTGTGAACCCCCAAACCACTAGAGGCGTAGTTAACACCGTATCATTCATATCAATGGAACGGGGCCTCTAAGCCTCAGTGGCTCCAAAATGTGCAAGCGAAAAATCGTCAAATGTTAAGGGGACCCCAAGTAATTTTGATACAGGGCCCACTCAGGACTAGTTACGCCAGTACCCCAAACCAGTGTCGCACACAAGGGAGGGGGGGTATCCTAGAGGGTCCAGACCCCCCATAACCCTTGATTTTTTTTCGATTGGTTATAATCTTATGTATATATTAAGTAAAATTTAAATATGTATTTGTTATTAATAATAAATTTTATTAATTAATGCTAATTATTTGTTCACTTATTAATTTTGTATTGTTTTTGTTCCCGAAAATCGACAAAATCAAAAGAAGATGTTGGGCGGTGTACTGGAGTATGATACCAAAATGGTTGACTTTCTCGAACCTGGATCCTTCCCTTGAAAATTTTTTGTGCGCGCTACTGCCTCAAACCTATCCCATCCTTGTGTACGCCACTGACTGTAACCATTTTTGAAAAAAAAATCAGTTTAGAAGCTTTTACACACACACATTTAAGACAACTTACAAAAAATAAACATAAAAACTACACTGAAATAAAAAAAGAATTTACAAATCCAAAGAGCATTAAATATCTACAAATTTTTATTTAATCGTCAATTTCCTGACTTGCCACTGTTCGGTACACTTGCCATAGGTTGCCGACCGTGGCTCCATTCACCACATCGAACTTGACAAAACGTTCAATCCTTCATATCCGACGAATTACGTGAATAACCATTCTCAATAGATTTCTGCGTATTTTTAACATCCATATATATTATAGCTTATAATCAGTCACTCAATCCGATCGAGTCATAAAAAGAAAAGCAGGGGAAGGAGGGGGGTGAATGAATGAAACTGAAATGAAAGAGAAAGTAATAAAAATATAATAAATCCTGGGCGTGCCGTTACCATCAATAAGTCCACACCCGATTTGACGTGTTCCAACCCCTCTCAAGTTTTAATGCTAGTTCTCCGTTGTGCCTTTAACAAGGGTTCCAGTTAGTGGACTGTAATATCATATTATTACTACGCAAGCTCAGACAAGACAACAATCATTAAGATTGTAGTAATTGAATATTGTACGGTCGCGTAGTGTTAACGCTCTCAAAATGTGTGGGTTTGTTTTATTTGAGATATTAGAAAGGCTTCCGTTTTATTTTTGGGGTTGATTTTTTCTCGATCGCGCTTTTAGCGTGTATGATGAAAGGTGCTTTCAAGCCTTTTTACCTGCCTTCGCTGATAAACCTCGAATTATATTCATTAATCAAATACCCGCCGTAATTGAGAGGATATAATAAGGTATTCTCATATGGGGTAATAATGAGTGTGTGAGTAGCCGTGAAAAGCATAATGTGGGAACGGTGTTAGAAATAAGAAGGAAAAAAAGCTTATATAATCGATTTATCATAAGTAAGACTGTCTTGTTCGATTACATTATGTTGTTATTAATTTATTTGGGGAATTGCTACCAGTTGACGAGACCTGCACATTGAATGAGTTAAATTCACGGCGGTCACGTGATGAACGTTATCACGTGTTCGTTGGATTCAAAACTGGCATTATATTTGTACTTGTAAAAATCAAGATAAAATATCAAATTTGACAGCTGGTATAGCATTCTTCAAAAAGTTTTTCAAAGTTTAAAACAAAAAATATTATATTATGTGTGTATTTTTAAATTATAAGTGCATTTTGTTTAACTTTGAACGTTATTGTTGATAAATATGTACTTTAAAAAAGGTTTATGGAAAAAGCAAAAGTTGGCAGCAACGAAGTGTATGAGTTGATTGGCTGAAGACATATGCTTGCATTTATCACGTGACTAATGACATCACACGAATTTATGAATTGATTGGCTGGAAACCCGTGATTGTAGTTATCACTGACTATGGTATTTATTTTGCTCATTGTTGCCCCCGTTGCAGTCTGATTTAATTTGCATGAGGTCACATATTGGGCAACTGATGACTAACTATGCAATTCTGAACAAAACCTGATAGCAAGGATGTGTGAAATAATTTTAATTATTGCACTTTTAATTAGGATTGACTTTTAAAACCTTTTCTTGAAATTCTGCAGAAGTTTGAAGCGGAAGCTCTTTACTACCTTATCGTTAAAGACTTTGCAGTCCTTTGAAAGATCCTGCTTGGGGACCAAAACCTGATTTTGCAGGGGGTCTAATATTCTCCGTTACGCCACTGACCTGTATAATAATCAAAGATTCACAGATGGATATTGCATATATTACATGTTATTGTGTTAATAGATGAACATTACATGTTATCCAATTAATTTCTTATATTTAACAATTTCTGCTGATTTATCTATAAATGAAAAATTATTTAATGTACAGACATAGACTATTGATATTTTTCCAAAATATATTGATATTTACAAAAAAGACGATGAAAAGCTTCTCTTTAATCTCTGAATCCTTATTAGAACGTGATTTCCGAAAATGAAAATTAATAGTTCAATGCAAATTTAAAGTTAATATTTACATTTTAATAATTTCGATTTATGATAGCAAAGTTCTATTGTTTGTGGAAATTAATTTTCATTCCCTGAAATCATTTGGGCAAAAGGCTTAAAATATTTCAGAATAATTATCACTGACCCAGAAAACCAAAAAGTTTTTCCAGCATCATATTATTTAAGGTATCCGACTACGTTCGGAACGGTGATTTTGCAAAAGCGAATGGATATTATGATATTTAGTTCCTTAGTTTAGAAGGAAAGGGTATTGTTTTAAGGACATCTTGACAAAATTTATTTAAATAATATTTGGAAAATGAACTTAGAATAATCATTTTTCAAAATGTCTCTTTTTGTGAAAAATGCTTCTATTATAATAATTTTTTTGCCTGTCTATGGCTCAGACCTCTCTACAGAGGCTCAACTAGAATTTTTTGAAATATCAACTTAGAAGTGGGTTTATCCATGTTTTACGACAACAGAGGGGAGCAATTTTAAGAAAACGCCGATCATTATTTCAATGGGTGGTAACTCTGAAAATAATGTGAATTTTTCAAAAGTTTTAGTTGAGCCTCTGTAGAGAGGTCTGAGCTATATACAGGCAAAATATTATTATAATAGAAGCATTTTTCACAAAAGGAGAACATTTTGAAAAAAGATTATTCTAAGTTCATTTTTTGCCGAAATATTGTATTTAAATAATTTTTTTTGTCAAAATGTCCTTAAAACAATTTTATACATGTATTCTAATCTGAGTGACACTAAATATCATGAAAATTATCAATTTATACTCTTTTTTTAAAATCCCGGTTCCAAACGTAGTCGGATACCTTAAAGAGGAACTTAAGTAACTGAAGTTGAATAAAGGAAGTGTGTGTGTAACTGTAAAACACAAACAAGATGTTACATAATTTATGTGCTTCAAAACATTTTTATGATGCTTTAAAGTACTGGCAGACTCGCATATTAAATTATCACAACCAGTCTCCAACTAGCCATGATTCTAAAAGTGCCCCCGAAATTGTTTATTGGTGATTATCACCTTTCCCTGTTGAGGCCTATTCAAATCTGAAACGCTTTTCCAACCCAACAAATAATGCAATCAGCGGGAAGTCCATCGCTTCTGCTCAGACTACCCCACGACCAACAAAAGGGAAAGCGAGTCATTGTTACCAAAGGGGTTGCTGACGTGATTTATGAAAAGGTTTTGACGATTGACCTACGTCGCTTCGTTTGATGACCATAATTAGTGGTCACCGATGTGCTTTTGGTGGTCAGTTCCAGGCAGCAGTCATTACTGGCTTCTGATTGGCGAGTTTGGCTATCTTTGTGGCGATAATGGCATTTCAGAAATCTCATTTTCAATGGTGGAATGATAAAATGAGTGGAAAAGGACAGTAAATAATTAATAAAAAAAAAAAAATAAAAGTAAAATAATAAAAATAACAATTAATAATAAATATAAATTATAAATCAATAAGAATAAAAAAAAACTTTCTGTTAGCGAGATAGTCTTAGCATTGCATTCTAAAGTATTGTTCTTAAATGATTGGTGGCTTATTAACGACGTTTTAGAAGCAATACGAATATAAAGTATTCGAATATTGATACTATTAAGTAGCTCTTAAGTATTATGAGTACTTGAGTTGCATTAAATAATAGAATTTTCATTTGTGCTTATTTATGAATAAGCCATAAGAGGATTCCTTTTTTAAACTTTTTTATTTTTTGTCCTCTCGATTTATGCATTCTGAACTGAAGGGGGTCTTCGTCTAATGTTAAAGAATAGGACCCGAATTCGTAATATTTTTTCACATATTATTCCATTACATTTAAAAAAATTATTATTTATGAAATATTTTGAAATTTTAAAAACGCTGTATTACAAACAGATGCATGAATTAAAATTCTGCAAATTTTCATAAAAATTGGGGCATTTTTCTGTCTGAAAAAGGGTTTGCGGCAGGTTTTTTAAACATTTGGCGAAACACTTTTAAATGTGTTGCAGAAATTTACCTGTAATTTCAAGAATGACATGGAATTAAAAAAAAAGTGTACCCAAATTTAGACTCAAAGGAAAACTGAACAATTTATATATGGATTATATGATTCAGAAGTAACTCGATAGTTAATGTTAAAATCTGCCTATTCCCAAATATTGTATGTTATTTTTGTTTAAATCAAGATATTATTTTAAAACTATCAATACTACATCCAACTGTATATGCTGTATGATTTTAATTACAAGTTTCTAATACATAAATAAATTCTTGGCATATGAATAATGTAACTTTTTCTATTGTTGTACTACCCAAACTGTTACAAAAATAATTTGATAAAAAATGGTTCAACATAATTTGAGTGAATTCTTCAAACAAAATATTTTTTACTTTAATTCTTCAATAAATAAAAGTATAATAGGGGTTTTGGATTTAAGTTCGGTTTATTATATAGGACCTTCGTCTTAGTTGGGGATGAGGGGAATTAAGAATTTTAAAAATTGTCTTAGATATAATATGATTAAATAGATTCATTGAAGCTCTAGTATAAAAAAAGGATTTAAAAAATACAATATGGGGATGTACCACTGTTTCTCATACAGGCAATTGCCGCTTAAACGTGTAATTTAAATGCTATAAGTTTTGAATCAAAATTATCAACAAAATATAAGAAAAAAAGCTTAAAATAATCAAAGAAAGGGTTCTATAGGGTTTTTGGAAACATATTTTTTTAGGGCAAATTTTCAATGAACAAATGAAAAATTGAAAAAAAAATAGAGATATTAAAATCCAATTTTTTAAAAACATATTTTGATAAAAGATCAGCTATTATATTTGTGCGAAATACTATTCCTTCACGAGCATAATTATCCACAATTTTAATAATTGAACTAAAATTTCTCGTAGACCAATAAATTGATTGGCCATAATTTATCGCAGGAAGACACTTTCAAAAAAATAATTAACGGAATCCTACATTATAATTTCTTGATTGCTGTAATAACTAACTATGGAAAGGAAGTACTGATTACTAAAAGAAGCAGAGATGATTTAGTAGAAGGGCGGGAACCATTGCACTCACTTTGGCTTGCTTTTCCACCCTAGTAAAGGAACGTCTTTAATTTTCATCCTTACTTAAAGGTATAAATAAATAATAAGAAATGCACATTCGGTTTTAACTTTTCTTCTTATGAAATTTTTATCTTATTTAAGCATTTATCATGCATAAATTGCTTCATTAGTTTGGTTTCTAAATTTAACTTGTAAAAAAAAAGGATGGGAGGTAAAACTTATTTAATTTTTACTTCATGTTGGGTTAATCTGACTTGAAAAAAACTTTTCCCCTCTTTAATGAAATATCTACTATGCGCCATAATAAAATAATTTGCTTTAAATCATCTTTTAATCAGGGGGTGGGCACGTAGCCGGATTCCCCCCATAGCCCTAAGGTTTTTTTGTTTTTTTGGTTGATGATAATCCTATGTATTCAGTACTTAAAATTTAATTAAATATTTGTTATTAACAGTTTATTGTATTAATGTAATTTAAAATTTTAAAATTTATTTTTTCTGTTTCCCCCCCTTTTGACAAATCAAAGAACATGTTTGGATTATTGAGTAAGATAAGGTTCTATTTTCTACCTGACCCCACTCCCTTTGAAAATTTTTTGTATGACATTGGCTTAAAAAAAAATACACCTAATATTTAAACAAGCCATTTTTAAACTTCACTTAATATTGTTTGATGTTTATAGGAAACATGATTAAAATGTTTTATATTAAACGAGTTATATTTAATCTTTGTTCTGCTTATTATCTTATTAATAAATATCTTTCAAAGCAAAACTGAGTGAGTTTTTTTCTTTATTTAATAAATTTTTTAATTGTGTTTAAGACATTTTAACTTATAGCTCTCATTACAATAAGCCTTCCGTGTAGGGCAGCGATGCACGTTAAATCTGTCGAGAGATGAAACGTCCTCTCGTCGGTGTGGTGTGGTAGTTAGGAGAGGGGGTTCCAGCTCAGGTGTCGTCCACGTCACTTAACGATGGTTCAAAATTACGTGGTCCGTCGCCAAAAGCCATCGTGTAGCTGAACAGTGCGACGTTAATATTCACTCAATCACTCCCTCACAATAAACCGTTCAATGAATGACGTATGTATCATCCAATGCCGTACACACAGACCTTTTTTAAAGAAGGGGGAGGTACATTCTAAAAAGCACGTAAACGAAAGGGCTGAAGGGCAATTTCTATGGTAAAAATTAAAAATTTGTTCATTTATGGGTGGTTGAACCCCCAACCCCACCGTTGTGTACGCCATTGATATCATCCCTTTTTTTCCTACACCCTCCCTTGGTGGTCAGGCTTGAAAACAGACCAGCCTGATCACTAAGAGATACGAGCTGCTAAAAATTAAACAGTCAAATCCGCTTATGGGCGGTTTGCTTTCATGTACACAATCCCAGAATTAATCATTACGTTCCGAAACCAGAAACGGCCCCAAAACCACCCCAAAAACGGTATTCGTACTATTGACACTCACTATCTTGAAAGAACACCGCACGATGATTAACGGTGTGGCGAACAAAGAAAAGCCGAAAGATTTCGAGGTAAAACTCGGAAATGTTTAAAAACCCTTCTAACCCCATTCTCTTTTTGTCGATTATCGGCTGTCTCTCTTTCTTTTCCACTTTTTCCTACCCCCACCGTCACTTAGGCACCGGGCAAAACTACGGACAGGTAAGGAAGTGGGAGAAAACGAGTAGAAAAAGAAATTTCCATGATCATCTGTAGGATTTCTGTCATGAGCCGACCTCCCACTGAGAAGCTGCAACAAAAGTCCGGTCAAAAAGTCAACTGAATTCTTAGCCTCTTTTAAAAATTTTCTATTCAACGCAGCTACTTGGAACTTGACTTCACGTGTTGCTACAAGGTATTTAGCGGGTGCGAGAGAAGGGAAAAAAATTGGGGGAGGGTGACTATTGTTTGTCGTCGTGTTAAGGGTCTCGCAAGCGTTACGGAGCTTGACTATGCTTTGTTGAAATGGTTGAAAGTGAGAAAGAGTTATGAGTGGAAAAGAGAACACATACTTGTTGACTTTCCCATGAGTGATACAACAAGAATATGTATAACGGCTTTTAAAATATTCCAGAATCACTGACGACAGTGAAATTTAAACGTTCCCATATTCCAGCATTTCTCAAACTGTGGGGTGCCGCTCCTAAGGGGGCATGAAAATCCTTTGTGGGTGGCACGAGCATATAGAAAAGTCAGAAATAAAAGATTATTTAAAAAATATTGTTAATTTACTCAAAGGAAGCAAAACAAAGTATATTCTGAACAAAAAGTAACATGGTACTCATTCTATTACTTAAAAAATACTTAAAATATTTATTACTTAAAGTTATTTAAAATATTTTAAAATTACTTAAAATATTTATTACTTAAGGTTACTTAAAATATTTATTACTTAAGGTTACTTAAAATATTTATTACTTAAGGTTACTTAAAATATTTATTATTTAAAGTTACTTAAAATATTTATTACTTAAAGTTATTTAAAATATTTATTAAAGTTACTTAAAACATTTATTACTCGAAGTTACTTAAAATATTTATTATGTAAAAGTAACATATATACGAAATTTAATACTTATATTGACTATTTGTACAGTTTATATAATTAAGATCATATTGCAGCTTTTTAGCGTTAAGTACAGTATTATATATTGCATTCAATACTTTGTCATTGTGTGTGGGGGGCTAAGAGTATCATTGAAAATTGGGACGCCAATGTTGAAAGTTTGAGAAGCACTGTCATATTCCATTTCAGTATATTGCGATTTTTTTTTTATTCTCCAATTCCGGATTTTTCTGCAAAAAACTTGTGAAATTGAAGTTTTATGATCTATGTATATGCAGGGAATCAATAAAACAAATAATACGGATATATACGGAACATAGAAATTTTTTTCGTGGGGGCCGGGGTCGAAAGTCCACCATTTTGCGTATCATGCTCTAATATGTCGTCCAACACGTCCTTTTGATTTTGTCGATTTTCGGGAACAAAAACAATGAAAAATTAATTATTGAATAAATAATAGGCATTACTAAATAAAATTAATTTTTAATAACAAATACTTAATAAATTTTACGTACTATATACATAGGATTATAAATCAACCGAAAAAGGCCATTGATCACCATAAAATGTGTTGTTATAAGAGAGAATAATTTGATATGACCAGAGAAATATTTTTAAAATAGGGAGAAAAAATCGAACCACAAGAGAAAAATATTCGCTAAACAGAAAATGTACTTGAGGATATTTTGCGAAGCAAATAGTAAAATGTTCTTGGTTCCGGGGAAAAATTCTCAAAATAGAAATATTCGCTAAATAGAGGTTCGTAGAATGAAGGCCGACTGTATTTAAGGGAACCAGGACATCATACACATTCAAAAATTCAATTTTTCAATTTTAGTATTAAAGAACAGTGCATATTTTTCTGAATCTAAAAATATACTTCACTTATATGTTCATTGATAAAATAACCTTAAAATATGAAAAAAGTAATTCACAAAAAGTAAAGAAATGTTTTCAAATGTTTAGTTTTTTCACTTTTTCTCCAAAGCATAATTTTTTGCTTTTAGGTACACTTAAAAAAAAATATTGCACTACAATAGTTCCAATTTTTTTATACTTCTACACATTCTACGCAGGATACCTGTGCATATAGCGAACTTTTGTTTTAGTCGAAGTAGTGCATAGTTTTTTAAAAAATAGTTTTATGTATGAAAAAGGGGAAAAAAATAAAAAAGTTTCAAAATTACAAAGTTTTATAATTTTTTTAAAGAAACTATCTTGTATTTTACTAAAAAATAAGTTCACTATATTTTGTGTATTGTTTTATATATGTGCAAAAAATATTTTACATATTTAAGAGATACTTTTTAAAAAAATGGTACCTAAACATAAGCATGTATTATGAGATCTCAAAAAATAAAGTCCAACTCAAATTAAACAGAAAAAAAAAATTTAACTAAAAAAACTATTTTTGTACTTCTAAAGAATAATTAAACTATCTTTATTAAGATCACAAAAGAAAATCTATGCTCTATTAGGAAATTTATAAAGATATATGTCCCACAAACAAAGAGTCTTACTTTTGGCATTTTATTCTTTCGAGCATGTCCTGGTACCCACAAGACAACCAGATATAAACCTTTATTGAATTCTACTCCTTCAGGTACAATTTATTGAATGACAAATAATACAATAGTTTAAATATGGAGAAGTGTTTAAATATGGGCATAGAAATAACAATATGTTCCCGAGCTGGTAGACAAAAGCCTCACAATCATCTTAAAAATAAATTATGATAATTACTATCCGCTTCTCTGTTTTGCAACAAAGTAGCTTTGAAAGATACATTGTAACAAAAAGACAGAAAAAAAAATTGCTGCAAAATTCAGAAAAATTTCTAAATTCTTCACCAAACATCTCTTCAACGATGGGCGCGAAATCGTAAAAACGTTTCAGAAAAAGTAATGCATGACACCTGTCAACATCCCAACACCTAATAACAGAAAGACTCTTTTATTTCTCTTAGAGTCAACTGCCAGTACGAAATGCCAACGAACAAAATTAGCAAAATGAAGAGCGAACAGTGACTGCCGCTATTTTTTCGCTCCTACAATGAAATCCGCCGGCGTTAAGTTGGGGAAATGAAAAAAACTCGCTGACAGCTTTCATGAGGAATTTTCGCGTCTCCCCCATCTCATGTGGATGAACGGCGTCTGATGATGAGCATAGGCCGACGCCTAAGCCCGCACCTATAGGCGCCACTCTGACCCCGATACCTGTCTGAAGACTCCGGTCATTTTTGCTAACCGCCTCCGTATACTAGTAGTTGAAGCTCTCTAACTTACGATCCCAGTTTAACATTGCATGAAATGTGCCTGTGAGAAAGTATATTGATCTGTCAAAAGAGAAATCTCATTCAGAACTGGATCATTTTAACTCGGAGAATGCATCCCTTTGAAAGGGACCACCCTGATAAAGTGTGTAACACAATTTAAGTAACATTACGCTGTTATATTTGCTTAAAAGTCTGTCTTGGCGTTAGGTCAAATAGTCTTCGCCAAATGTCATGGTGTAGGAGCCATAGTTGAAACATATTTTCAGGTAGAAAATAAGTCACATAAAAAAAAAAAAAATAATGTGATTAAAAAAAAAGGGATGGGGGGGAAGGATGGAAAAAATGTAAGACGGGAAAGGGGGGGAGAGAATAAAATTTTTATGAATTTGAAGCCATTGATATATATATAAAAGGCTTATTCTCTTCAAACAAAGTTCCCAACAATCACTTTCAAAAAACACATAGACAGGGGGAAAATCACACAATGAAGGACAAATGAGAAACCGAATTAAAATTATAAAATGGATCTGCAGTATTATAAACATTGTATTAGGACAACTAATATAAAAAAATTTTATATTAAAGGGGGGATTGAACATTTTTTTTGGTCACCCAACCCTTTCCCCCCTTTATGTAAATAATACGAGAAAAAACCTATTGAAAGTAATGGATGGGGTTTTAAACCCATTACAAGTTGGTAACTTATCAAAAAAAATTCCCAAAAAATGAGAGCCGGATATATATATATATATATATATATTTTTCAGGGGGTACACAAGAGGGGGGCCCCGGGGGCCCCCCCCCCTGTTTTTTTTCCGATTGACTATAATTATAGTACGTACAATTTAATAAAATATTTGTTATTAATGTTTAAATTTTTAAAATTTTAATGCAATTATTTATTCAATAATTATTTTTTAGTCTTTGTTCCCCCAAAAACGACAAAAAAAAGGAACCTGATAAAGAATGGTGAACTTTTGACCCCGATTGAAAAGTTCCTGTGGGTATTGAAAATATATATACCTGAAAGAGTAAATAACTTATATTTGCGATTTACAAAACACGAGACAGAAGTGCAATATTTGAGAAACCTAATATTTTTTTAACTCTAAAATGTTGTTTGTTTTAACGTTATTAAATAAATTGATGGCTCCTTTGGATTTCAATACTGGAATATAAAACTATATCACAAATTATGCGTGGGAATAGTCTAGCTCCTACGAGAGGGGAGGTATTCGCCAAAAAATGGTTCATTTTTTAGAAATTTTGCTATATTTTATTTATTTACTTACGGAATTTAATTGAAGGAAAATAAAAGGATCACGTGTGGCATACTGTGAATGGAATTTTAAACAGGGACCCCAAAACATTTTTGTTACAGAGAGGAATTTCAAAATAGAACTTTGAACCTGATTTAAAAAATACGTCCATACTTTAAGTCACACACACACAAAAAGAAAAAATATATATATATTCTAAGCATTGAATAACACTGTTACGGTCACGATTGAATCATTTGGAAATACGTCATCAAAAAAACATTACTTATAACTATCTGATGGCAAAAACACTCAATCCGTTGAGGCTAGTTCCAAAATATATACGTATATAAATTTAATACTAATAAAAAAATATCCTCAACACTTTTGCATTTTGTTAGAAACTATCATGAAACTAATGCTTTCACATATGTTTTTGGCGCCTAAATTGGTACATCGCGGAAAAAATTCGAGAATTTTACAATTCATACCCTCTTTTTTAGATCATAAATCCATTATGGAATCAGCAAGATCGTAAAAATACGTATCATCTTCAGCAACAGAACAGTGAAAAGATCTATTCTATGATCAGTGAAAAGACGTATATTATTATTTTACAGGGAATCTCCTTTCCCAAGTTCTGCGTTTGACAAACAGCGAAATGTGTTTTTGATTTGTAACAAAGAACTATATAATGTCTTTATATTCTTTTCTTTTCTTTTTCCTTTTCTGAAAAACATATATCCTACCAGAAAATATGAGGAAAGTATAAAAATGATGGGGAATTCCGAAGTATATCTAACACAACAGAATAACTAGAAATGTTTTAAAGTCTGGAAGTTTTCATGTTTATTTTTTTTTCAATTCCTACTATTAGTTCACACTCTTCCTATATATATTTATTTATATATCTAGTTCAAATTTTCAATCGTTAATAAATTACTTTTTATTCATCCATTAAAATTCAAATACATTTTTTTAAACTTGTAGTGGATGACACTTGATGTTCATATAATTTTTCAAATATTAATTATAACCAATTAATAGTTATAAACAAAAAATAATATACCAACACCATATATAAAAACGAAAATTGCTCATTGTGTCCCTATAGAGCAATGGATAGCGCGTTGGACTTCTAATCCAAAGGTCATGAGTTCAAATCCTACCTGGGATGGCTTAATTTCCGAGCATGTGTGATTTATGAATGAATAAATAGTAACAAACGAAAATATAATAGTTCAACACCATATATAGAATAGAAAATTGCAGGGAAAATCGCTTTATATTTTACCACTTAATATTGTGATTCTGTCCAATGTATGTACATATTTATATTAATCGTAAATACTTAATAAAAATAACTAAAATAAAAATTTTCTTTGTGATTCTGTCCAATGTATGTACATATTTATATTAAAAAAATCGTAAATACTTAATAAAAATAACTAAAATAAAAATTTTCTTTGTTGACCTAAGTAGGAACCAACTTAAATTTTTTTTAATATTATTTTATTGAAGATAGATAAAATAACTCCCGTGCTCCATAAATATCCCAATGGGGTTCACAGAAAAGTAAGGAATACAAACAGAATAAGATAAATAAAATAAAAGTAAATAACAAAACAAAAGTTACAAAATAATGAAATAACAAAAACAAATAACTTTCAAAGACAAAATACATTATAAAATAAAACAATTATGAAATAAAACCAATACAATGGAATTACAAAAACAGAAAAATGAAAAATTTACAAAATCAGAAAAATGAAGATACAAAATAAAGTGAAGGGAGCTTTACTGGAAACAAAAGTTGAAAGAAACTAGAAGGCCAGTTGATTTTAAAAGCATGCAGTTTGGCTTTCATTTTCTCTCTTTCTTAAATTTTGAACATAAAAAAGGGTAAAAAAGGGTCCAAAAAAATTTCCCCACCAATATTACAATCAAAAAGGACACAGGCTAAATCTATTGAGAGATAAACTTTAAAATTAAAATGGCTAGTGTGGAATTGCGTGATTTTATAGTTTGTAAAAAAGTGATCACAAGATAATCTTTGTGAAATGGTTGGAAAAAAATTTCTTTGTTTGTAAAGAGTGAGCTGAATTCGTGTATTGAGTGTTCTAAAAAGAGACAACGTTTTTTAGTTTTATTCTTGTAGAACGGATTTCGGAATGTTAACTAAAATACCAATCCTTCGTTTTGCCCTTTCGTTTCCAAATATTCCAGTATGGCCACAAACAAAAGTAAAAAACACTAGGATATTTAAATCCTTAAAATTTTAGGATCCTTTTGAATTTTCACAAGGATATTATTGCAAGATGAAATATTTTGTAGGGAAGAAAGAGAATCTGTGATTAAATCAAATAGTTGGAAGAGCCCTTATCCTGCATGATCCATTTTATAGTACAGCTGACACTTAAAAGTTCGGCAATAAAAAGAGTACATTCATCACGAATTCTGAATTGGTGATGTCCAATTTCAAAACCATTATGAAAAATTACAAATGCAAAACCAACATGATTTTTAATTTTGGATGGATAATCTTCATCAACCTTGCATATGGTAGCTAATTAAGTGGATGGCACTTCGTTCTGAAGAATGTGGGAGATCTGAAAAGAGAACTAAACAATCATAGCTAGACACAGAAGACGAGGACAGAAAAACTTTGAAAGCAATAGATTGGAGCAGCGATACTCAACCTGCGGCCCGCATGTGGCCCACTAAGCCTTTTTAAGTGGCCCGGTCATGTCCCATTGCTCTGAGAAATTTACTTATTTAAGAACATTGTATTAAAAATTTGGTGGGAAATTCTTTGTCAAGAAATCAAATATATCAGATTTGCTTTTTGCTGTCAGTGTCGTACGAGTACGAATTTATATTCTTTTTCTATTTGGAATGGTTATGGTTAGTGACAACAGACAGCCGTGGAGTAGTGACAATTTTATGGATGAAACTAATTTTTAACTGTCTTTCATATCTTGCAAGCGATAAATATTCGAAGGAAATATATCGTTCAAGACGATTGGGTGGTTGACTATTTTGTAGAGAAAAATAAACATGGATCAGTAATTATTTGATTTGTCACGAAAGTGCTGTATTAAAAAACAATAAACACAGGGATCATTCAATGTCACTTTTCCTCGAAGATCTCTTTCAAGAGGTGATAAATAGGATTTCTTGAATAACCTTTGCGACAGCAACAAAGTGTTTTGTCAGTGGTAATATCACAGCGGTAACAAAGACATCCTATGAAGTTTGTTATATTATTGCTAATCACATGAAACCGTTTACTGATGCAGAAATTGTGAAGGCGTGTTTCTTAAATGCTTCTAATTTAGTATTAGTGTCAAAAATATAAAAAATAATTAAAAAAGCAAAACACAGGAGTTATAATATTTTGATCAATTTTTCACATTTTAAATTTCCAATTGTTATCTTGGTCTTAGAGCATTTCTCCTCCACCCCTCCATCCTATTTATCCTCATGTTAGGCCCACGTGAAATAACTAACATATATATGCGGCCCGCGTGAAATAGCTGACATATGTATGCGGCCCAGCAGAAAAAAAGGTTGAATACCCCTGGATTGGAGGATAAAAATTACCTCCAATTACCAAACCAGAAATTACAAAAACTGACCATAACTGATAGTATGGTAACCACGGATGATACACAGTAAAATATGTCTCTGGATTTGCCAGAGAAGCTAAGAGCAGATATTCTTGTTAAGAACAGGGACCCATGTATATAATAAATGGCACAATACCTTGCTTATAGATGAGAGCAAGAACATAGGAACTAATACCGTAAGTGTTGCGAACAATACGATTTAAGCCTTGTTGCAATTTATCACATTTCTGTAAAACAAAAGCTCTATATGTTTTTTCCAAGAAAACTTATTGTTAAGAAATAGTCCTATGTACTTAATTTCTTCTACTGTAGCCACAGGGAAACCACTCAAGAGAAATTGAGAAGAATAAAGATGGGTATTTCATTTTTTTAATGAACATTACACTGGATTTAGCCGGATTAAAATTCAATTTAAATTGCTTTGACCAACCAGAAGCAAGATTTAGCGAAAACTGAGCACACTGAAAGATGGTAGAAGGATCTTTGCCCAGGAAGCAGAGCAAACTATCGTCAGCGAAAGCTATAATTTCGGAAAAGGAAGAAATGCTAAGTTTAGAGATAAGATCATTATAAAAATAATATTCCAAAATACTGGACCCTAAACAGAACCTTGGGGGTAGTCTCTCTCAAGAAGACGAATGGATGAAATGGAGTCTATCTTCAACTTGGAAATCCTAGCTTTCAAAAAGTCAGAAATTAGGGAATACATATTGATGAGAAGACCATTGTTCTTCAAAAAGTTGAGAATACAAGGCCACTATGTGTGGTCGAAGGCACCTTTGTTGTCAAGAAATATAAGAATAGTATGCAAATTTTTCTTTTTACCTTTTCTAACAATTTCTTTTTATAGCATCAGTGCATCTTAAGTACTCTTTTGAGCTGTACATCCATAGTGATCACTGCTAAGAAAGTTTCCTCTATTCAAATACGAGGAAGGAAGGTACTTTCCTAAAATAATAAAAAGTTATAACTAAATATTGTCGTTGTGTTGTGACTTTTTCTTCGTGGGTCCAGGCAAAGGCTGGATCAAGTCATTGAGATCAAAATTCTTCCCAAAATCAAAAACGAGAAGAGTTGCAGTAATAGTCTTTTCATATAACTTAATAGTTGGTTGGAATAGGCTTGCGCAGAATCACAAAGGGTACATATAGGTCAGAAATTTTTTCTGCCCTTTGAAAAAAAGTAAAATTTTTAAGGAGTGCACTAGCAAGGGCACCCATTATGATTGTTTGGATGCTTCTATATCTCTTGATACTAAGTACACCATCAAGAGTTTGCCTGCCAAAGAACTAAATTGTTATTTTTTATTTAAATTTATTATTTTATAATCTCTCTCACAGCTTGAGAAATATTATAGAAATAAGCTTTTATATGAAAGAAACAAAAAGCCAAATATAGGTGATTAAAAATAAGATACAAGCTGCAAATAAAGTTAAACAAATGTCTTATTTAAATCTAGACCATCCTACCTCATTTAGCATCAACTACTAAAAAGATAATGCAATTATAATTCCTTCTCACGTATTAACTCAAACTTGTTCAATTACTCATCTCGATTATACTCGAAAGAGTTCTTTATATGAAGGTAAAAGATTGAGTTCTCTTCAATTTTCAACTGAATTATTTAATTTCTTAATTAACTTGTTTTTGCATGAGTTAATTTTGAGCAGTGAATATGGATTTGCTTGAATAAGCAATAAAAATTAGTGAAACCCCTCTAGAAGCAAAACAGAATAATTTTTTAGAATACATGTTAGATTCATTCCGATATCTATCAGAAAGGGCGAAAACAATAAAATATTTCTGCATCAAGTCCTTGTATAAGCGCGTATAACTTGTATTTTAATTAAACATAATTACTGCATTGTTTGGAATGATGCTAGAATTCTAAGAACTTAATAAAGAAATCATATAATTAAAATATTATAAGAATATAATATTTTATAAAATACTATTAGAATTAAAATTCATATAGTTAAAAAAAAAGCATCTCTTGAAACTAGTGGTCCTTGTCAAGTTTAGAACCGAGTCACATAATAACATAAACGGACTGATCATTTGAATTTGACAGTTACAGAAGGACTATTGGCAACAGATCTCGTAATTTTGAGCCATGGTCAAGCGACAAGAACGGCACCTCACCTGCAACCCCCCTTTTCAAGCTAATACGACTTAAAGCGTCATCAAATTTACCATGCATCAACTCCTTTTCACGGTGGGTCTCTCACGACATCAGACCACCATGACCATATGACCAGGCCGCTATGACCACTCGGTTATACTAGCCATAGAATCACGAAATTATATTGCAATGATTTCTGTACTCTGCTGAGACTTAAATGGGCTGGTCATCTAGCTAGAATGAATGAAGATCGTTGCTGCAAGAAAATCTTTCTGGCAAAATCCAAGGTAAATAGACCTCGGGACAGACCCCCGTTTCGATGGATTGGCTGTATCGAAAAAGACCTAAATATTTTAAAGGTCACTAACTGGAAAACCAAAAGTACAGATGCCTAGAGAAAACTTCTAGAGAAGGCCAGGGCCCACCCATGGCTGTCGAGACAGTGAAGAAAGAGAAGAAAAAGATTTCTGTACTCAAGTATATCACAATGCCGATGGATTTCAATAGTGTATCAAAAAACATTGTCTAGAATGCATTTGAGTCGATCAAATTGTCCTTTCTTGATCCCTTTGAGCTTCATCTTATATCAGATCTATCCCTTTTGACTAAAAGCAGGGAAATACAGCTTTATAAATCCTTAATATCTTTCAGGTACAACAAAGGGACTTACAAACCTCACTGGAAGTGTACCGTTTTTTTTTAAATTTAACTTTTCTTTTCTTTGATAATGGCAACATTTTACCCCTGAAAAACGAACCAAAATTCAGTCACCTTAATACAGAATCATTGATTTCCATAATTGAATATTTCTGTTTCTCCTTTTCATGAAAATTATTGTTAATATATCAATATACTCAATATTGTTAGCTGGCTCTGACCCTATGTGGGCGTTTCGTTCGATTGGGAGGTCCATTGTTGTCACATCCTTTCTGATGCCTCATTATGCTAAAATAATTTGAAATCGAATGATCGTGATTTACTGTAAAATCACCAGCTGCCGCTTGTTTAAACTTCAAAATTAATCCATCCTAGTTCAAAGCACGCGACTTAGATTGTGATTGGATATTTGTACTTCACATTCAGGTGAAGGGGGGTGTATGGAATCCCCCGATAAATTATCGTAAATACAAAATAAGACATTATACCACTCCAGGCCCACACAATTACCACTTCCGTACACGCATTTCCTCGATGCTTATACTAATATTATTATAGATTATGCATTTTCGTGCGTCAGAAAAAATGCCGCCGACAAAACCTCTCGTCTTCATTCATTACAGGACAATTTCTCTCTTTGCGTTAATTCCGTGCGTCGTATTTCCTCCGTGAGTGACTGTTGTCGATACGGATCAATCGTAGAATAAACGCACTTTCTGTTTGAAGTACAAAGAGCTTATAGAAAAGATTGCAAAACGGCTTCACCGACATCTCACGTCAAGGTTCAGCCGATTCCTTTATTTATTTATTTTTTATCTGTTAGGATGGCGTGAGCGTGATTATTAGGGAATTGCTAATGCGAGGTGTGATTACGGGGAAGGTATGTTTTATGTCGATCTCGATAGAGGTTATACTTTAAGGTAAATTAAGAACTAATATTTATTAGAAAATCTCTTGATTTTGGATATATTTAAATCTGAAAGCATGATTTTGCAAATATTGATTCTCAATCAGCTTGCTCTTAAAAATATCCTAAAATGAACTGAGTTATTTTTGCTGTTGTTGTTGCTATTGGAAATTCATTGCAAACCACTGTTTTGAGATTGTTGTTTTCTAATAGAATCATTATGTTTATGTAGATGAAATTATTATCATTCAAATAGTTTTATAATTTGAATTGTTTTGAGGGGTTGCCTCAGTGGCGTAATGTACACCCCACATCGCGGGGGGGGGGTCAAACCTGAATGACTCCAAGTTCACAATATCCGGCATTTTTAAGACTTTTGTAAGATCCGGCTGGGGTCCTAGAGCATGACTCTGCAAGACGGCCCTAATATTCTGCGTTACGCCACTGAGTAGCCTAGTGGCTATGGTCGGAATATTGTAAGTTCGAATCCTGATGCTGCTGAAGATCCTCCGTGTTGAGGGGGCAGATAGACTTTAAATCTGTTTGAGGCTCAATGTCCTCCCGTTGGGAAGGGGGTGGAGGGCTGCGGTAGCCCAGTGGTCAAGGTATCGGATCATGGCAGGTGATCCGATGAATTGCCACGATGAATTTCGTGGGACTCGTTCTGACTACGTCAGACAGGTGGCATTAGCCATAAAAAGAACAACAAAATGTGAAAATTGATTAAAATATTAA
Source organism: Trichonephila inaurata madagascariensis (assembly GCA_019973955.1). Lineage (NCBI taxonomy): Eukaryota > Metazoa > Arthropoda > Arachnida > Araneae > Nephilidae > Trichonephila > Trichonephila inaurata. Next base: position 32,549 of record BMAV01007373.1, read on the forward strand.
AACTCCTATTTTGCTGTTTTAAATTGTTATTTTTTTATTTTTGTTGCTGAATTTTTTTAAATTGGAAGCATTTAAGAATCACAATTTCTGCATCAGTAAACGGTTTCATATGAATACAAATGATATAAAAATTTTCATAGGGTGCCTTTGTTATCGTTGTGACATAACCACTGACAAAGCACTTTTTTGCTGTTGTAAAAATTATTCAAGAAAGCTCATTTGTCATTTCTTGAAAGAGATCTTCGAGGACAAGTGTCATTGAATGATTCCTGTTAATTGGTATTTTTTAAATATAGCACTTTCGTGACAAATCAAATTACTGATCCATGTTTGTTTTTCACTACAAAATAGTCAACTTCTCAATTGTCTTGAAACAACCTATTTTCATCGAATATTTTTCGCTTGTAAGATATGAAAAATAGTTAAAAACTAGTTCCACTCATAAAATGGTCGCTACTCCACTGTTGTCTATTATCACTAATTAGGAAAAAAAAATTATAAATTCGCACCCATTCGACATCGACAGCATAAAGCAAAATTGATATATTTGATTTTTTCGCAGAGTTTCCCACCAAATTTTCAAAAATAAATTAATTTCTCAGAGCAATGAGCCCAGACCGGGTGACTTAAAAAGGCCTGGTGGGCTGCACGTGGCCCGCGGGCCGCAGGTTGAGTATTGCTGGCTTAGACCATCTTGATCTAATTGATGCTATGTTCTTCCATCGCTTGACTCCCAAGTCCTTCAAACACTTTTCTTCTTTATCCATCTACCTTCCTATTTCCCTCTGGATTTTGGAAAGTTATTTTCTTTGTAGGATTTTCATCGCTATATCGAAATACATGTCCCAGCCACCGTCTTATTTTGGAAAGCCTTGATCATCTTGACTACGTTCGGTTCTCTGTATTTTGATTGAAAAGCTTTTTGCCATAGTGATGAATTATATGAATTTAAAAACTATAAAACTCCCCTTTTGGGTATCATATTTTTAATTATTGTTTTAAAACAAAGTTTTGTTCAGTTTTTTTTAAAGTTTTGTTCATTAGATATAGTTTGATGGACAATGCTTCACATGAAACAGTGGATGATTACTTAAGGTATCCGACTACGTTCGGAACCGTGATTATGCAAAAGCGCATAAATGGATAATTTTCATGATATTTAAGTGTCACTTAGATTAGAATACATGTATAAAATTCTTTTGACATTTTGATAAAAAAAATTATTTAAATACAATATTTTGGCAAAAAATTAACTTAGAATAATTTTTTTTTCAAAATGTTCTCCTTTTGAGAAAAATGCTTCTATTATAATAATATTTTGCCTGTATATAGCTCAGACCTCTCTACAGAGGCTCAACTAGAATTTTTGAAATATATAACTTAGAAGTGGGTTTATGCATATTTTACGATAACAGAGGGGAATATTTTAAGAAAAAAACGCCAATAATTATTTCAAATTGTTGTAAATCTGAAAATAATGTGATTTTTTCAAAAATAATAGTTGAGCATCTGTACAGAGGTCTGCGCTATATACAGGCAAAATATTATTACAATAGAAGCATTTTTCACAATAGGAGAACATTTTGAAAAAAAGATTATTCCAAGTTAATTTTTTGCCAAAATATTGTATTTAGATAATTTTTTTTGTCAAAATATCCTTAAAACAATTTTATACATGTATTCTAATCTAAGTGACCCTAAATATCATGAAAATTATCCATTTAGGCGCTTTTTTAAAATCACGGTTCCGAACGTAGTTGGATACCTCAAGGTGACTGATTACATTGGAAACCATGATTTTGAAAGAATATATAAATAAATATATTTTTTAACTATTTAGTGTCAGTTGCATTAGAATACATATATAAATTGTTTTAAGAATATTATTACAAGAAAAAATTATTTAAATGTAACTTTTTGGCTAAAGAAAAAGGTCAAAATGGCTTATTTTCAAAACATTCTTCCTTTTGTGAAAAATGCTTCTATAATAACAATATTTTTTCCTGTATATTGCTAAGACATCTACACAAAGCCTGAACTAGGATTTTTGAAAAATTCCCTTTATCTGTGTGAGGTTACGATTAATTAAAATAATAACTGATGCTTTTTTTGTTAAAAAATTTCTCTATGATGTATTAAAACATGAATAAATCCACTTCTAAATTATACATTTCAAAATATGTCGTTCTGGCTTTATTTTTTGCCAGAAAATTGCATTAAAAATAATTTTTTTGTTGTAATAATGTTCTTAAAACCATTTTAAATGCATGTTCTAATTCAAGTGCCACTAAACATTAAAAAAAAATTCATATGTACGCTTTTCAAAGCCACGTTTCCGAATACAGTCAGTCACTTAAAAATGAAATAAGTTAAAACAGTGGCACGCACAGGAATTTTTCAAAGGAGGGGGGTCGAAAGTCTTCCAATCTCCTATCATACCTCAATACACAGCCAAACATATTCTTTTCATTTCGTGTATTGTCAGAAACCCGGTTTTTTACAGTAAAAAATAAATTACTGTATAAATATAATTAGCATTAATTAATAAAATAAGTTATATATAACAATTACTAATTAAATCTTAAGTACTATATACATAGGATTATAATCAAGAGCAATGGAGGGCTCATAAAGAACCTGATAGACCCCCAGTAGTGCACACAGGAATTTTTCAAGGGGGCAGGGTCTAAAGTCCACTATTCTTGTATCATGCTCCTTTTAATTTTGTCTATTATCGGGGGAAAAAGTAAAAAACTAATCATTGAATAAATAATTAGCATTAATTAGTAAAATTAATCATTAATAACAAATATTTAATTAAATTTTACAGACTATATACTTAGAATTATAATTAATTGGAAAAATATCAAGGGCTTTGGGGGTCTGGACCCCTAGGACACCCCCCTTGTGTGCGCCACTGCCCCCCCTTATGTGCGCCACTGAGTTAAAAAATATAGATAGTTAACAAAATGTTTTTACAACTAAAATTTTCTAGGCACTGTTAACGTGTATTTAATATCAGTAAAAGGGAATAAATATTTATAATTTAATTTAATAAGCACATTCTCAATCATTATTTATTTCTAATCTTACTTGTTGTTTGGCTTCAACATGCTCGAGCACTAAAAATTTGCTACAGATTTTGAAAACTAAAACTCTTAAACGGGAAGAAATGCAAAAAAATAACTTTTTTTTTTCTTTACAAGGAAAATTTCTTGAACATTTTCGCACTCGTACCAAGAATTTAATTCCTTCTTTCTTTCTTACACTTTTGATTTATTCTTTTATAGACCTTGTTCTGGCAGTCCTCTTCAAATAGGCCAGTTTGGTTTCCGATTAAGATGTATATTTATTCCCGACTCGACTTCGATCAAGGATCATAAATCAAAACAAGTGTATTTCATGAATAAACATAAACTCTCCATCGTCATCATTCCTAGTCGCCTCTGGCCTTCTCTCTGAATGATAATGCCTTCTCAGAGAGAACCCAAACCTACTCTCTGTTGCCAACAGCGAAATTGGAATAATAGCATTCCTCCGACATATGTCAACAGTCAACATCAGTTGTTTTCGCATAATTCTCCAAGAAATCAATTTCGCTTGTGTGATTCAGCAAGCCCGAAAGTAAACAAAACCCAAACAAAACAAAAAGTAGAACACTTTCTTTTTTGTTTTCAATATCACTGTGTAGCTTTAGAATAGGGCTCTATAAGAATACCTTAGTTGTTATTGATTCAATAATTTGAAGAAAGAAAGTATAGCTGCTGATGAAATCGGAGTTGTTGAGATTAGAAGCACACCGCAAAAAATGGTCATGCACTCTGTTGAAAGACAGTTTACCTCAGTTTCATGTTTTTGAGTAGGGGACTTAGAAATTATGCATTGGATAGGATAATTTATGGTAAAAACTTCGATGAAAACAAAGTATGTTTGTTTATTGTAGTCCTCGTTTTGAATTGCAAAACATTTATTCCATGCTAGCTGTACCGTAAACCGATTTGTAAAGCTTATTTAACTCATCTGCACAATCCTTCAATAATCTACTTCGTTACCTAAAGTAAACAATAATTAAAAACACTGGAAGGTCCAAACTCCTGATGGACAACACAAATCTGCTCAAAATATTCATTGGAAAATTCTTGTTTATCTCTTTTGGATACAAAACATATGCATATGTTTTTTAAATTTGCTTACAAAACAGTTGAAACTAATTTTAGGAAAACAACGCTTATCGTGTACAGTATATTTGAATCTAAGCGCAGATCGAAATTTTATCAAGTTAACTCTTAGTTGGCTGTAAAACTTGTGTGAAATAATACAACAGTCGTCATATTTACATGCTTTTTGAAAACTTTAAGACTTTTGTCTAGCATAAATTCAAACAATTGCATCTTTTTGTTGATGCAAATTTAGTAAAGCGATAAAACAATAAATATATTACTGTTAAATATAAATATATTTGTAATAATCTTTTAATAATTTTAGTCAATCATTTAAAGGTAAATTTAAAATAATATTTTCGATAATATTCTATATCCCTAAATAATGTTTTATCTTATAGTCTATCATGCAATCTATTCAATACAACAATCTAAATACCAGCAAGTTATAGTAATATAACTATTACATTATAAAAGTTTATCCTAAAATCAGATATATGTCTTTTTTTACCTTTTTTACTGTATCTGTTCTTATACAGAACACTTTATTACCACTGGTGGGAGTAAAAATTTATGAAACGTAAATATATCGACAATGTTATTTACAAGAAAGTATTATATATTCCATTTTATGTAAAATAACTAAATAAAATAAAAGCAAAAATAACAAAGAAGCTTTCATATCATTATTTTTACTGGGAAAAAAATAAATCCAATCACATTTCATTGCTTGTTTGAAATTAATAATGGCTATTGATCGCAAGTGAACTAAGTGAAATTTTCCGACTCTGAGGATGAATCTTCATTTGTCGTTGCTGATACCCTGTTAAATTACATATTTGGTATGAGGCATTTAGTTATACGTAACATATTTGTAAATTATGCATTTTGCTTGTTTTCTTGATGTATATGGGTACGTTAAAACTTTCTATTTATCAAGATATCCTTTTATAAATCCAACTGCAAATTTGAGAACTATTTGAAAATTTAGTCATAATTATATATAAAATAACTTAAGCGAGCTTGAGTAGAAATTCCCTCACTTCATTTTTCCAATTTTGTGAATGTTTAAATAAGAATCTTATTGTAATAAAATTGATGTTGTAGGAAAGTAGAGGGGGGAGAGGAATTAGTGGGTGGTTAACTGATTCATTGTGTATTGTTTCTTACAATTGTGTATTGCAACTTTCCTGAATTTTTTTAAAAAAAATTACTTATTTGTTTATGATTATAACGAAAAATTTAACCATTAAATATGATAAATAATGCTAGAGTCAAAAATTTCCACTGTCTTTCCTTAAAGATAGAAAATTTTCTAAGTTAAATTATAAATGCCAAGACTAATTTATACAAACTGTCCTAATATGAACTAAAAGGGAAAATTATGTGCATTTTGACTTATACTTGCATTACTTCAGAGTTTCTCAAAACTTTCAACATTTGCGATCCAATTTTCAATCATAATTTTCATCGTCCATACAATATCAATGTATTGAATTCAATAATAATTTACATTGACGTTAAAGCTACACACTCCACGACTTTAATTATAAACCATACAAATTATCAAGATAAGTATTAAATTTTTTATATAATTTTGTGTATAACAAGCCCATAGGAGAGAATCACAAATTATTAAACTTATTTTAACTTAGTACTGATAGATTAATTATCAAATACATTAAGCAGTACTGTTCCATCTATAAGTACTGTAAAATCCAGCGTATAAAGCGCACTTTTAACTCAAATAATAAGATCGAAATTTAAAGGTGCGCGTTATACGCCCGGTATAAAAACGATAGCTTTAAAAATAACAAAAGAAATGAGCACACACACACAAAATTACCTCTATACGCATCGAAATACTGTTTATTTAAAAGAAATGGCATGCCTTTTGAACTAAAAGAGTTATAGTTCTAGAAGTATACTATTTTTTCGAAAGTCTGGGATAATACCTCGAATAAATGACTTCAAAACATAAGAGCATTGTATACTCACATGTCATATTTTTTCGTAAAAAAGGGGGTGGCAGTTATACGGCGAATATACCTAAAAATCACACACAAAAGATGCAGCTTTAAAATATAGGTCCACGTTATACGCCGTATTCTTCGGTGTATTATATCAGTGTAAATTTGTATTTTTATTTTTTGTCAGAATATATTTTGTTTTGTTTCCTTTCAGTAAACTAACATATTTTTTTAAACAATCTTTTATTTTCGACAAGCTTGCGCCTCGTACGTGGGGTTGTCATGCCCCTCTAGGGGGGTGCGCCACACAGTTTTAGAAACGTTGCATCACGTACATATTATTTATAATATCGAATGAAATTACGTAAGTATACGAATGCATGCAAATCATTTTAAAAGGTGAAAAGGCGTTCATGCAATGTGGATTATTCAATGCTGTTACTTAAAAACAAAGCTTTGAGCTATTTAAAAACTACTTAAAACAGAATTTGAATGAATTTTTACTCGCACTTTAAAAAGGAAATTTTCTTTAAAAAAAATGTACTGATGGATGTAAATTACGAACACATTACACACAAAACTAGCTAATCAACTTTCTTCTTATGTAAATAACTTTTTTCCCTTGCGTTTAATTGAACACAGCTGAAAATTAACTTAAGATCTGAAATCATTACACATGTTGATTGCAAAATTATATACCTAAACTGTTTCTTAATTACGCATGAATTATTATCTAAGTTGCCAAATGAACGACTTAATTGATATTCGAATGCGAGTTTAACTGCAAATGGGGTTAATATGACTATATCAATAAAAGATAGCGGACTATTATAAGCTCGTCAATAACAATAATTGATGAGTGTCACTTATTGATTTGCTAAGGTGTGAACATGATTAAGAATTAACTGTACTATTATTTGAAAGAACTCTATTTGTATTGATATGTGATTGGATTGAACTCTACCTGAATCACAATATTGCTCTTATTTGGAGATTTTTTTTTTCAATCGTTTCGTTGAATAATGTTTTCGTTGTGTATATAAAAAGTTTTATAGAATGTTGCGTAATTATAAAAAAAACTGTAATTAAAGTAGTAATTGTCTTCGTCAACAACACGATTAGAATTTTATTTATTTGTTTGGTGAAATTAGTGTCTGAAATTTATAGATAGGTTTTTATTAGAATTAGTAATAAGAAAAGATTACGCATGTGTATTGTTACAAATACAGATTAATGAACCTCAAGCAATGCTACTCATACCCCAGGAACACGTCAGCACTTAGAAAACAGTAAATAGAAAAATATATATAAAAAAGTCTAAATACACATTTAACCGAAAACTATCGGGGGATATGTAACTCTTAGATTTATAACACACCCTGTAAAAATAAAATAATACCTAACTATTTACCGTGAATCTTTCCATGTGAGTATAATCGGAAAGGTTTATTTTAAAAACAATTAACGTGTCAGTTATAAGGGAGTTAAATAATACCAGTCTGCACCCTTGTGTCCCCGGGTCAGCGGATTCCCCAGGCTTCGATTATTTTTTTTTATTGATTATAACCCTATGTATACAGCAAGTAAACTTTAATTACGTAGTTGTTATGAATAATTAATTTTATTAATTAAAGCGAATTATTTATTCAATAAATCTTTTACTGTTTTTTGTTCCCGTAAATCGACAAAATCAAAAGGATATGTTGGACGACGTACTGGAGCATGATACGAGAATGGTGGACTTTCGACCCTGTTGATCGACCTGTTTTCGACCCTGACTCCTTGAAAAATTCCTGTGCACGCCACTGAATAATACTGACTTTTTTTAATCATTTTAAATTATTTTTAAAGAACGAAAATAAGTATTTAAAAAATGTTGTGTTCTTTCCAATTTAATTAAGGAATTTATTTAAAAAATTAGTACAGTTAAGAAAATCTAATTGAAATAACTAATTCTGTGAGGTTAGATCTACGATCTTTCTAACTATATTAACAGTCCAACAATTTCATGTCAATAGTTTTATCAGGTTCAAAACTTATTAATTAACGTTAACGCTGTCTTCTCCAAATGTACAGAAGCGTCACAGACACATTTTCAAAACAAAAAAAACAAAAACAAAAATGACTAAATCTTTATACAAATTTGCAACATCTTAATTCATATATCTGTTGAGAAAATAGTGTTTTTAATATTTCAAAACATTTTATAACTAACCAACTTTTTATTTTAACCCCTTAACTGCGGATCCAAGTTACGCGGTTCACTCCCCAGTGCCCCCTTTTTCACAAAGGCACGAATGTGGTGTATTAGCGGGGAGGGGGAGAGAAAAGATACAAATAGGCAAATTTTTCTCTGAAATAAGTAATTTCTTTTCAAACACTGTCAAAGTCATTGTATTACATTCCAAAGCCTTCAGAATAGTTTAACTGATAGACGCTCAAGGAAAAGAATCGTATTTCGGAAGGGCGAATACATACGTCCAGGGCACATAACGCATCGGTTGAGAGAGAGACGGATATATATGCCGGCGGAATTTAAGAGGTTAACATGGAAAAAAACTTATTAATGCTAAACACATTTTATACCAGAAAAAAAAAGTCTCTATTTGGATAAAAACGAGAAGAATTTTAAAATAAGTGGTTTTCTATAGCATAGCGAAGCCAGAATATATTAAAGTTGGAGTACCTCTATATCCGAAAAAATATTCCGCATTAGAGTCTTATTCTTTAACATCAATCGAAGACAGTCTTAATTGTGTCCACTGAATTTAATAAAACTATTAATGAGTTTAAAAAAAATCGGATGCAATGTTTCTATGTAGAATAGGTTATCTCAGTCAAGATATTATATTAATCGTAAATTTGAATACATGTTTAGCAAGTTATTACAAAAAATAATATTATTATAGAGACAATGCATTTTGGGGTGTATCGGCACTTAATTATTATGAATGAAATAATAAACTTCCTCCTTTTTTTATATAAGGATGGAATATAGTACACAAGTACTCTCTTTTAAGAGGAGGAAATGAAAATTTTAAAATCATACCAACTATCAAACCCCGCAGAAATTTTTAACAAAAATTTCCTAATTAATTTAAATATTTTTTTTTTTTTTAAATTTGGAAATGTTTCTGGAAGCGAAAAGAAATATTATGAAAATTTTTAAACATTAAGAAAACTAATGAAAATTATTACAAGAAAAAACATACAAAACATTTGTAAAGTACAAATAATTGTAAAATTTACGCACTGTATTCTCTTAGAATGAGCATTCATTACAATTTTTATGATTATATTCCCATTGAATGTATTAAATATTTTCTGTTTTACTTATTTTTTTGAAGAAATTTGAACAAATGGCTCATATTTTTGAAATCCTTATTTTGTATATTTTGGAACGATGCTTATTTTTGTAACGATTTTTATTTTTTATTAAACTTTTTTTGCAATCAAAACCGATTAGATGCTTTCTTATTTTCTCAAAATTGTAATTTTCAATTTCCCAAGATTCAAATAATTTCTTGATCTTTTAGTACTATATTAAACGAGTCATGCAGAAATTTTTCAATGAATTCATGCGAATCTAGTTTATTTAGAGAATAATGAAGTCATACATTTAACAAAATAAATCTTTATATGATAATTTCTCTATTCGTGCAACAATTTTTTGCCCATAAGTTCTATCATCCATAAACATAGGGCAATACAAATATGTCGAATATTGGCTGATTGACCAATGTCTCAGTAACATTGCACAAGATTTCTTTTTCATCAGAATAAGTTTATAAATAAAAACATCGTAATAACTCTTAATAACCACTCATTATACCGTCTCATTCAAATTTGTAAAGATTTTTAAAAAATTATATTTTTATTTAAATTTGGAATTGCGAAAATTAAATCTGTAAAGCGTCATATACAGAAATAAAAGATGGAATACATTGTATGAAAGACATTGGAAAAATATAGGCCATATAGATTCAAATGAAAATCGAAGTGTTAATCAGAATATATCATTTTCAGCAAGTTAGTGAAGAAGGAATATAAAATTAATTTGGGGTAATTATAAAGAATGTTTAAAATTTGAGCCTCTTTATTCAGTATAGTCATGACAACCTTAAGGTATCCGACTAAATTCGGAATTTGCTGGAGCGTACAAGTGAAGGTTTTTTAACAGTTAGTGTTGCTTAGATTATAATACATGTATAAAATTGTTTTAAAAGTATTATTATAATAAAAAGTTATATAAATGCGATATTTTGGCATAAAAGGAACATAGAGTTACTTATATTCAAAACATTCTCCTTTTATGAAAAATGCATCTATAATAGTAATATTTTACATATATATATAGCTCAGACCTCTGTACAGAGCTTGAACTAAGATTTTTGAAATATATAACTTAGAAGTGTATTTATCCATGTTTTAATACATTGGAATGAAAAAATTTTAACATTAAAAACACCAATTATTGTTTAAATTAGTAGTAATTTGAAAAGTTCTAGTTCAGGCTCTCTGTAGAAGTCTTAGCTATATAAGCAAAATATTATTATTATTCAAGTATTTTTTATAAAAAGGAGATTGCTTTGAAAATAGATAGTTCTATGTTCATTTTTTGACAAAATATTGCATTTAAATAATTTTTTAATATTCTGAAAACAATTTTATACGTGTATTCTAATCTAAGTGACACTAAATATTAATATATTTATATTTATATTTAGTGTCTGTATATATTTGTGATCGCGTAGTCGGATACCTTAAGTAAGCTTAAATATTTGACAATGGAAGGTTTATTGTCTTACAAATACAGGCATAACGAATATCTTTTAAAATATTTCTTTCACATAAAGAAGGAGTATGTATTTATATTCCTAAGGCAAAAAGCACACACCAAAGTAATGTATCACGCCTTGCTCTTGAAAAAAAAAAATGTTGTTTTTAGAAAATTTTAGCAAAATTTTCAATGTTAAAAAAAAAAGTATAAATGAATATACGTTGGACTTAATGTAATTTTAATTTCAATGATGTACTTCTTAATCATTCTGAAGTGTCACAAACTGCAGGGTAAAAAAAATATTTTAAGAAATAAATATTTTAAAATGATTCAAATTTGACATTAATGATTTTTCGTTAAAATTAATTTATGTTCTAAACTAAAAATGGCTGTAAAATATGATTAAACGTAACTGTCTTAAAACCTACGGTTTGTTACACTCTAAAGGGCTTGTTGTATAAGTGTTACGAATTCTTTGAGTTGGTTTTGGAGATATCCCATTTTTTGGTTAACAAATTATCGTGACAATGTGTTATTCTTCTTCCTCTTCAAAAAACATTTAAAAAAATATTTTTGTAAATTATGTAAAGCTCATATTAGAAAAAATTTAAGAGTCTTTAGTTTTATATGTTATTCCTTCTTCCTCAATACATATATTTTCTTCTTTTCTAATGGTCCTAAGAGGTACTTAAAGAGGTACACTTAAAAAACACCTTTTCAATCTAGTCGGATATATATACCTTAAGCAATGTTATTCACAGTAAGTAATGTAATAGCTTCGAATAATTAATTAATCAGTGTGTGTTTATAATGGAATACGTTTTATAATTACTATTTAATGAATTCACTTTGAAAATAATCGAAAGAAGTACTGTTTTACATGATCTAAAAAAAAATAAAGTAAAAATTTCCATGCTTTCTCCCCTCCCTTACAAAATTCTTTAAGAAAACATTGAACAGCAACTTAACTAACGTAGAAAATTATTAGAAATTTTTAGACACACAGACTTTAATCATATTTTTAAATGAACATCTATAAGATCAATTTCCTAGTTAAAAAAAAGAGAGAGAGAGAAGATATGTAATATATATATATAATAATTACAAATAAGTTAAGTATGAAATATTGTTGAATTTTTTTTTTCATGTCTTTCTTTATAATACAATTTTAAAATTGGTTTTTAATATTTAATTAACAAAATGGAAGATATATTTTGGAAACATTTAAGGTTCTTTAAGTCATAACTAAATGATTTTCTAAATGAAGATTTTTAAACGGTATTGGGATCACTAATAAGCAGCATTTAAATAGAAAATAAATAGGACTGCTGTTCTATATTAATTTTCTTGCTTGCACACTTATTTGTCTCACTTTAGAAAACTAGCAATACGAAATTAAAATCATGACTTGAAAAAGTTAAGGAATCAATCAAAACATAGATTTTAAAATAAATTTATGCCACTGCGAGCTAAATATATTTTTACAAAAAAAATCGTCATTTTTTAAATACGTAAGATACCTTTTTGTTTAGCAGTAGAACTTCAAATATTATAATTCGGGAAAAAATATATACCACTAAATTGTTCCTACTAAATATTTTAAAACAAATACATAGCAGTAAAAACGCACGCGTACATGGGTTTATATCATATAACGTCATCCCAATTGAAAAGTGAAATGAACAAAACAGGAGTATAATAATTCAGATAGTAAAGAGTTTCTCTTTAACAACAAGCAGTGATATTTTCATTTCGATCGAGAAAAAATTTCAAATGATGAATTTTTATCAAAACAATTTTTTTTTTAAACTAAGATGTATGAGATACAAAGAATTATTTCAACTGTTCTTCAAAGGTTTTCTTTTCACTTTTTTGATACAGAAAGTTAACACAGTTCATTAACAAAGCAAGAGTTGTTAAAATTGAATAAAGAGACTCTGAATTAGAACTTATACACAAAATATATAAGAAAATATTATATTTCACAGTTTTTGAAATAAATATATGCTTACTTACCCAGTGCAATTAAAAAAAAAGAAAGAAAAAAAGTTAAGCAATTCCTTTTTTTTTCCACAGCGGCCACAACTCATCTCATTGTCCATTCAAGTCGTGATGTATATAACTTACTCTTCCACATGAAGGGCATATGCCTGCCATCCCCCTAATATTTTCCTCCCCTTGATGAAATTATAACCCCCACATTTACCCCCTTTGATTTCCCTGGCCTAATTCCTCATTCGCAGTGAAAAAAACTCAACATTCCGGTCCACTACATCACGTGATCTCTATCCGGTAGCGCCCTCTAGCGACGATCAAAAACTAACATATTTTGATCTTTCACTCTGCCACCAGATGCCGCCTCAAGTATCTATCAATCATGACAACCCAGGCGGTCCGCCATTGGCTGATGGGACCCGCCTCTTTCCTCGGCAGGGGAGCGCCTGCAATTAGCGACGGCTCGGTAGGCGGTACCCACTGGGTGCCGCCCCCTTCTGCCACTTATTGGCCTGCCGTTTGGGTATGGCCAGATCGCTAACCACAGCTATTGAATCCAGTGTGTGTGACTCTGCATCACAGTTACTTCCCAAAACTGTGTCGGATTGCAGCGCATGCTGTAGGATCGTTTGCGAGAGTAATTTACCGTATTCTTTACGTTCCATCCTTTTCTTGTATTCCGTGACTCCGCTCAACAAAAGAAGAATCCACACCGTGTTCTTCTATTTTTTTTCTTACTTTTTGTTTTTTGTGTGTGCTCTTTTGATAAAAAGGGGCCCTGTTTTCTGAGGGGCTGAACACCAACTTTCATCCCTTTCGCCGGTTAATCTTTTTTTTTTCACCAAACGTCTTCGCCTTCGTTCATATTTTTCTGAAGCATTATAAAAAAGAAGCAACTTCACAATTAGATCTTTCATGGCTAGCTCCACTATTGGGGTAAGTTGGAATTTTTATTTTATTTAAATTTAAAATATTGCTTTTTTTTTTATTTATTGTTAATTTTTTTATTTTTATTTTGAAGAAATATTATCCTTAAACAACTCCTGAAAAGATCTTAATATTTAATCAGGAGTGTTAGATTTTTTGTGAATGAGTTTACTTACAAAATGCAATGAATGATGATGCAAATATTATAAATAATAACAATAGTAATAATGACTTCTTTATTTTTAAAGGTGTTATTTGATATGATTATATATTTATTTTGCCACAGTAACTTCATATATATGCATGGTTAACGCAATTATTATACATCAAGACTTTTAAATTACATTTATTTTTTGTAAGAAACATGTTTCTACATTCATGATCATTTGATGAAATAAATCAAAGCCTGGTCAGGTTTATAAAATATTCAAAGTACAGCATGCATTTTCTCCAATATCTAAAATGTTATAATTAGAACAATTTATTTATTTTTAGAAATAGAATTTTTGAACAATCTAAAACCATCGCTACCTTATTTTACACATTTGAGAGAGAAAACATTTAAAAAGATGTCTTTATAATACTTAGCAAATACTCCCTCCCTCTTTTTACCAGCACTAGTTTTATCCACAAAGTTTTACTCGATTTAGAGAGAGAGAGAGAAGTATCAGGAAACATATATAAATTCATCAGAGACCCTTAAAGTTTTACCGGCACTTTCAGTTTTTTGAGTAAATTTTGAGATATAAAAATTCTCTTAGAATTATGATAATGTTGATGCTCTATTTTTTACGAGGTATCAAATATTTATTTTAAACAGTGTAGTGTTTTTTCCTCTTTAATTTACAGTGTATAAAAGCTCCTTTTTCTTTATTTAGTACTAAAAATAATTTTATGTAATTGCACTACCATATTTTAGTTTTGCGGTAGAATTTTTAGTTTTTTTGTCCTTATTTAAAGAGCTTAAAACACTAAGAATTTTTTTGAGAGATTTTATTTTGTCGTATGGTTTGAAATACATTAATATAATTTGCTTTAAATGTAGAATTTGAAATTTTGTAAGAATTAAGTGTTAGTATTCTTAGCTATTATTTTAGTACATATTTATCAATTTCTTATAATAACATTATATAGCTCTATTAATATATATATATATATCAATTGTTTATTATAATTTTGCATATCAATACATTTAAAGGAATATATGAAAATTTAAATCTTTATCAACAATATTTTTAAAATAAACATATCCATGTCGTATTTTTAAAAAATTGCTCTTTATTGTTTTATTAATAATTATTTCAAGAAGATTTATGTAATTAAAAAGATATTAACTTTTTAAAGTTAAAAGATATATATTGTATTATCAAATAAATGATTTTCAATTTTTTTCGTGTTTTGTTAATTTAACATACATATCAAATTTATTAGTACTTATCGATAACTTTTCCTTCGGTGCTACAGTACTTCGCTTATATTAGAGTTATTTTCTGAGTGATAAAGTACATATATGTTTTTTTTTAAGAATGATTTGTACATTTTGAATTAATTTTTGTTACTTTGAGAGAAAATGGGAAATTAATGTGAATGTATTTTATTAGGGTTATAGTTCAAGAACGCTAAATTAAAACTCTGGCAGTGTTTGGGTTGCAGCTTAGTATTTTGTTGAACTAAACGTTTTCAAAGAAGAAAAAAAAATCTGACTACATAAAGCCAAAATTAAGAAAATTGAGAAAGTGAAAAAGAGAGATTTCAAAGTATATGAACTGGCAAAGTTTGTATACTTTGAAACCTTCAGACAAAAGTGGACAAACTGCATTTGATTTCTTTGATACTGCACTTGTAATTTCTTATTTTATTTTCATTTTTTTTAAAAAAAAATGTTTAGTAAAAAAATGTTTTTCAAAACATTTCCAGTGTGTTATGTTTGTTTTTTATTACAACAAAGCTAGTTTTAGTTTTTAAATTTCAAAAAAAAAAAAAAATATGAAATTCTAGGTTTTATGTTGCTTGAAAAATAATAATTTTTCTTTAAAACTCAGTTTGAAAATTTTATCAGTTTAAAGCAAATTTTATAAAAAATCAGTAATTATATGACAAAATTAACTTATTATAATTATGCGTGACTCAAAAATTAAGAATAATAATCAACGAAGTTAAGAAGTTGAATTAGATATCTCAGCACTTCTTTTGTATCGTAAACGTTTTGTCGACAATGTGTTTTGAATGTGAACTTAAAATTCGTCATTCCTGTATTTTGAATTTTTTTCTCTAATTACAGTCTTTTGTTCCGACTACTGAATTAACAGCATAATAACAAATATCAAGAAATAAAATTGGATGAAAAATGATAAAAACAGACCAAATAAAATTAATCTTATTCGAACTTTAGATGTAAATAACAATACTCGAAATATATAGAAAATTAACTTTTTCTTGTTTTTTAAAATATTTCGCAAATGTGATGTTTCAAATATGTTTGCCATGTTTACCTTGTAAAATTTAATGGATTTTAAGCAAATCACGATATTTTGAATATATCTGAGAAATAAATTTGCATAACCTCTTCCCCAAACTTTCTGTGAAGCGTGTTTCGTAAATAACAATACGATGCAATTTCAGAAGTAAACATATTTCGTAAATAACATGCAGAGAAAAAACTTTCAATTTCAATAACATTTTAATGGAATTCTTAAGATAAATAAATGTCCTTTTTTTCGTAAATGTGAAAGATTACTTTCGATTCAAGCGTTGTAAAGATATAAACATAATAACATATTAAAAATAAATAAATGTGATAACGTAAGCATAATTGAAAATAATAAATTTTAAGTCGATTCATGCTTTAGGTGTATAAATATGAGTAAAAGGTATAAACAAATAATAGTTTTACAAAATATGACGATTTTCAAATATTTCTATACTTTATAATCATGCAAGGAAGTGAAAAAATTAAAATAAATATTTCTAACAAAATACCCAAACTGTTGTCTTATGAAATTCTCATACATTATTATGAAACTGTTTTGATTTTTTAAAGCAAAATAAGCAAACAATATTTAAAAATTTAACATATCATACAGGATTATAAAATAATTCTTTCTATTTTATGTATATTTACATCATCTAAGAATAATTCTGCATATAAGCGTCTGTTCTTACGCCTGTATTCACAAGCATTTTCCCTCTATAAGTATATATTCTCTATATATAGTACTTATATATATATATATATACATATTATTTTTACTTAAAGGCAGTTGTATGTTTCTAAGCTGTATATTTAGTTTTTTTTTTTTATTGTTATCTAAGCAAACTCCGATAAAATTTAAATATGCTATAATACTTAAGAGTGATTAATATCAAAAATAGAGTATGATTTTAATATTTTGTAGCCTTTTTTTCATCGGTTACAAAAGATGTTCTGTGATTTATACATTGAAACGCCGATTATAAAAGTGTAATGATCAGTGTAATTATATTTCTCTGAGAAAAAATCTATTTTTTTACTAATAAATCTGAAATAACATCTTTTAAAAATTAATGTTTTTGAGAATTTTTTTTTATATATAAAACTAATTTATGGGAACATTTTATAAATAAAAAGAGAGAAAAATTATATTCACAAAAATGTACTTTTTGAAAATACTCTTCTTATAATCTTTTTTTCGTAAGGTCAATAAATTTTTACCGTAGTCTTAAGAAACAGTTTAACAACTATAAAAAACGAAATTAAGAGTAAAAATAAATAGAAAATAAATTCTTTTTAACAATAAAATTTTTATTAGGAAGAAACTCAATCATTATAAGTGCTATTCTTTATATATCTGTGGATTAAAGTTTAATGTTATTAAAAATTATATAAAGCGAGATAAACCTAACTTATTACTATCATTATTTTGTTCAGCACATGTTTACAATGTATATGCGCACTTGTAATAACCAATTTTTTTCTGAAATATTTTTCCACTTAATAGTTGGGAAAAAACCCATGAAAGATTATATTACAATTGCTCTAAGATTTAAGCGAGATTTTACTGATTTTATATTACCCAATAATTATAATTTAATCTTAAGGGATCAATATGAATTTTTACAACAGAGCTTTTTAGCATATTTGAACATGAGAAGTAATTCTGCAAAAACAAAACCAGAAATGTTTTATTTATCTTACTGTTTTCTTATTGCAAACGTCATTATGAAACAACAAAAATTGATTAACTTGTTATCATTAATATTAAATATTACAAAAAAACAGTGTCTTCTAAGAATTTGTTACTTTTAAGTCCATAGTGTTGCAGATAGGTTTGAAAACGCCAGCAGAGTCCATAATCCACGGGGCGGCTTACCCTACCGTATATTACCGGCACCCGGATCTGTAGTCACGCATACGTAGATAGCGCTGTGCGTAACAAGAGCAGTTCGGGCGATAGCGCACTTCGATAACATGGCTGTCGTGGGTCCTCGGTATTACTCATGTTGCGTGAAACTGCAGACGATAAAAACCTTTAGCTCACATGTCAACCCCAGAGCGCAGGCGTTTTATAAATCGTCTTTTTCCATACTTCGGACAAGCACAATTCAACACTTGAGTTCCGAAGTAGATATAGTAAGGATTAATGATGTTATTTTATTTCGCGTAGCGCGACACGGGGTGATAAGATAACATTAGACGCAGGAGAGGATAAGATAACATTTCATCATTTGGACACATACTCAGCGTAGCGTATGATGAGGGTTTGCAGAAAACAATAATGCCGTTGGATAATTGTATGCAAGAAGTGGTCACTCGAATGATGGATAGTGGTAAGGTCGGGAATGTCGTTTGCTGGTTGTATATATTGCTAAAAAAGACATGTAAAAAGGCTTTGGAGGTAGCGTTATAAGTTCGCAAGTGGAGTTTACAAGAGGATTTTTATCAGTGATCTTGTCAGATGTGACAACACGCGTTGCGGGTGGCAATTGTTTGATGTGACATATATCCGTTTGTTTATATAACGTGATATTAATATTTCATAGATCCAATATTATTTTGAAAATATTAGATGTCTTATTTATCTGCGCTAAAATGACACGTTTTTTCTTTATTCAATTACTTGTGTATATTTTTTGGTGTGCTTTGAAATGGGTCTTTGTACCTTAAAAATTGCTGTTATTTCTTGAATAAATAAATGTTGTTGTTTTTTTCTACTGTTAGTAGAAGAGATAAACAATTTTTGAGCTTAATTTTTTTACAACAGTATTTTTTGACTATGCGTTTTTAATTTTAAACTCTGACTTGCTGATATTAAAGAAATATTTGGTGTCTTCATAATATATAAGAAATATGTACAATAATAATAATAAATTTGATTATTAAGTCACGAGAAAAGAAAAAAACATTAAGAGCCAGCAATTTAAGGTGATAATCTCTACTAAATTCTCTTAATATTTTATAAAAGTTTTTAAAACTAATCTTAAATTTGGCTTCCAGTTTCAAATTAGACATTAATTATACAAATTAAAAAGTTTTTAATATATATATATATCATGATGATAAATTATTGATTACCCGTTGTACAGTAAGATTTTTAAAGTGGAACTCTAATTTTAGTGTATTTTTAAATGTATGGCTTTTAGTAAATGCGCAAGCTAATTGATTTCTGCTTTAAAACTTTACGTTTCTGATAGAGTAAATAATCAAAGAGTTAAAAGCATTAAATAAGAAAGTTATGTCATTTTTTTTTTGTATGTGAAAAGAAGTTTTTTTTTTCCATTCATAGAATTTACCCAAACATTTTTTAAAAATTCTAACTATCAATAAAAGGCAAACATTGTAGATTATTAGAAATTTAATACCTTAAAATACTTAAATTCAGAAGAGGAAAATTTGAATTCTTGATTATATGGGCATATATTTTCCATTTTTGCAGGGACATAAAAAAAGGGGAAAAAAAGATTGTTCTATAAGTCTTAATATTTACATTTCCGTAAATTGACACTAACATGAAATAATGAATTAGTAGTACCCCCACATGTTAAAATGTATTTCACTATTTAACAATAACCAAATTTTTTAAATTTTCTCTAACAAATAACTTTTATAATTACTGAAAATTAAATTCGTCGAAATTATTTTAAC
This sequence comes from Trichonephila inaurata madagascariensis, assembly GCA_019973955.1. Taxonomy (NCBI): domain Eukaryota; kingdom Metazoa; phylum Arthropoda; class Arachnida; order Araneae; family Nephilidae; genus Trichonephila; species Trichonephila inaurata. The sequence goes on from BMAV01007373.1 coordinate 52,502, forward strand.
ATTGAAAACTACTTTACTTTTTCTAAAAACTTATAGTTTATATTTAATTACTTTTTTGCATTAAGTATCAAAGTTTAAGCTATTATAACATTAAAATATTTGTAAGTTTGGCTAACAAGTAAAATATTTAACTAATTATATTATTTTTATTCGATATTTGATGTAATATACACAAAAATATATTATCAATATAACAAAAAAAAGTTTATCATTATCTTAATACTTTTGTGATATTCATGTTATAGCATTATTAATATATATAATACACACATAACATTTTCCCATTTTTTGGAAGAAATTTGCAAAATCAATGCATTAAGTCAACTTTTTTACATTCAAATTACATCTGTTTTAAGAGATTCACTAATCCATATTAAAATGATACAAATATCATAAATAAAAGAAAAAAATTATATTACATTTAACAAACATCGAATCAAAATAAGTGCACTTAGATTTCAACCGCATATATCACCTAATTTTACATAAAAAATTCAGATAAAAAAAATGCAAAAATGCAATATAACTAACTACTACTAACTACAACTAAGTATAATTTAGAGACAATTATAGTCATAGATCACAATGACAATGAAAGTTTCCAAAACACAAAATACATTTCCCTTTGAAAACAATTTACCTCGAAGGATTCCAGTTCAGTGTAAAAATTGTCCGTAAATAAACAAAAGGTGTGTTTACGGATCAGGTATCCGTAAAAAAAAGAAACAATTTAAAAGAAGTAAAGAAAGGAAATAGAAGAGAGAGAGAGGAAAAAATCACCTAAACGCAGCAGTTGCCTCTGCGCTCACCCAATATGACTTATGAGTTTCTCAGCGGCTTTATTGAATTCCGTAAAATTTACGATGTGTGAGATATTTGCTCGGGGAGTGAGCCGGTATCACCACGGGGGGTAGGGGAAAATGAATTGGAAGAGTGCGCTCAGAGATATACGCAGGGGGTTTCGTATAACTTTTTCCAACACGGGACGTTTTTCGGAGTTATGGGTAATAATGAAAAATGTAGGAAATCATAGTCGCAGAGTGAAGGAGAATTATATACTTAGTTAAATGTTTGTAATTTAGATTTATTTTTAGGTGTGTGAGGTGTTTAAATATAATACTTAAACATGTTACAATGTGTTTGATCTTTGTTAAGAAATTGTACTTTTTGAATTAATGTTAAATTTATCTATACTGGTGATTTCAGTGTGGTTTTTGTATTTTAAGGCTTTACTTTTTCGTATTGTTTTAACATCTCTATTTTCACTCTGTTTTTTGAAACAATAAAGTAATGTAAAGTTATACAAAGTTGAGATAGAATTGATAACATAGTTTTAGTACACTTAATATTAATCTTCTAATGTTATGATTATTATCCTTATATAAATGATGTCTTCTATTCTTATTCTTATTTCTTTTCCCTATAGTCCAGTATTATAGATAAATTACATTTGAAGGTTGGCTGGCCAGAAAACAATGTTTAAGCCTGCAGTATTAGTTCCTAAGTCTTAGAATTTGCTATTGTACTATTATAGCTAACTTATTTTTGACTATAATGTTAGGTTATACTTCTACTTTGCTTAGCATCTTTAGATGTACAGCAGTTTAATATATATTATTTTTTATTATAATCATTAACTGTATACTAAATTGTAATAAATCCAGTTAATTTAAAGATAAACAATATGTCGAAGAGTTTAACCAAACAGCATAGGTCATAGTAGGATTACCCCACATACATATAGTGAAAATTATCAAAGTTTTTACTTTTCAGGAGGTAAATTTTATTTATTTATTTATTTTGTTGGCTGGTTTCGGGATAAAGAAACCTACCGAGATTGACCAAAAAAAGCTAAAAAAACAAGAAGGGAGTGCTTATGGAAAAATGTTTTCCTTTTTTAAAATTTTGTTTATCATTAGAAATATTTTCATTACAAGTCAAAATAAACTACAGGAAAAAAATATAACGCTGTCATTTGCTTTTAAGACTAAAATATTTATTTCATAATTATTTTAACAGTTGTGTATATATATACTGAAGAGAAAGATGTTTATGCTAAATATCTTCATATAAATAAATGACTTTCCAAAAATTAGATATTTTTATTAATTTTTTATAATACTTTAAAACTTACAAAAGTTTTTATGCTGATTTATAAGTCAGTTCTTGATTTTTCATTCTTTCCCCCGACAAATAATATATTTCGGCTGCTTTCTCTGTATGTTTTTTTTATAACGATAATACCCTGTATCGAAACACCAATCTATATACTTAAGTCTATAGTCAAGACTCTCTTCTAAGCTTTTATACAAACAAAAAAATTCTACAGACCCTCCCATGTTTTGTTTGGTTAGACGACTGCAGTGGTAGCAATAGGCAAACATTATAAGCATAAGCACACATCGAAATGTATTGCTAAGCTCTTTGTTAATATATTTACACTAAATCTTATACAATAAGAGGCACTTATACCCGACTGTATGTCCGAATACCCAACAATTGATCTTTCTTTGCATAGGCACAATAGTTTTGAATATTTAGTTCCCCCTCCCTATACACTTTGGTATTTTGGCGGGAAAAAGTAAGTTTCGGTATTCGTAAATGTAATTATACATTTAAAAAAAAACCACACACAATAATTGAGATAGAAATTATTCAGATTTTCCATAACAATTTCCCATTTTTTTTTTCCTTTTCACTTTCCCAAAATGGTTATAGATTGATTTATCAAAATGTTTCAAGTGCATTTTTTGTTAATGTCTCGATCGTTATTCATTATTCTTTTATGGTAATCCCGAAATTGTATGTATAACGTAAAATTAATTGATTGCAAGTATGACATATTTCCTTTTATTATTGTATTTTAGAAGAAAACTGTTTTTATACAAATCGTCTCTCATGAATAAGTGATGCGTTTTAGACATTAAAAAATGCAGCTCAACTTTTCCAATGTTTCGTAATATAAATGAGTTCCTCTGCAAATAAGTGGCTATTAAAAATAAAGATTTTGCATAGCTAAAAGTTTAAATTAAATTGAGTACTAAGCCAATAAAATAACGAATATAAATTAATCGTTTCAAGTGGTTTGTGTGATTTAGTATGCTTTAAATAAATTTTGTGTAGTCTTATGTGCATTAAACAGTCACGCATTGAATCAAATGAGATATTATTTCCAAAATATAAAATATAGGTACTATTGTCTATAAACAATAATTTACTAATAAATGGCTCTATTATGAACACTGTAACAGTTATACATTAATAAAAATAGTTTCATGTAATAACAGGTAGTATTTAATGTTAATGTGCTATAATAATCTTTAGTTGTATACGTGGCTTAAATTTTAGTAATTTTGATAGCATAGCTATTAATCATAAATTCTAATCATTATTCTTTATCAACATCTTTCTCCATTAAGAATTATTCTCTATTCGGGGAAGAAGTTCAGCTGGGGAGGGGGAGAGGAATGTTGTCAAGAAAAATATGAAATATGGGTCTATGTAATCCAATAATTATCCTTGCATTCTTAGAAAATTAATTAATTTTAAGAGGTGTTTTAGTTTTAAATGTTATTTTCTTTCTAACGTGAAATATAAAAAGATGTGATTATAACTCTAGAGGAAAAAAAAAATACTACTGTTTTTTTTTTAAATTTTTTTTATCTAAAGATAATTACTAATAATTTATAGATTTGCTGGGGGAGGAAGATTTGGGGGTTGTTCAGATCTTTCTGTTGAATTTTATTTCACTCAATTTCGATTTACGGTGTAATTTACTTACTGGAGAACTTCAATATTCTTGCAGTACTTTTTTTTTAAGAAAAATTATTAGTGTCATAAAACTGACTACATTTTCAATTAAAAAATTAATAGAACTTTTTCGCCTATTAATATTTGTAAGAAAAATCTTTTTTAGATGTGCGCACACATTTTCTTAAAAACTTTTTATCGAAATTTATGAACTGTATATACTCACTCATATTTTCTTTTTTCAGTGTATATGCGCATGACTGAATAATAAAATTTATACAAAATACATAGCACGACCAGCAATTAAGAACTATTCTTCCACAGTTAAGACATTTAAAAAAATATTTTTCAATAAAATAGCAGGACTCTTTGACAAAGTAGCCGAACAAATTAACAGTTGAGACAGTTTTGAAAACTTTATACTCATAAAAAAAAATGTCATGGTATTCAATTTAAACATTTAGAAATTCAAACTCTCTATGCCTTTTGCAGTTATTTATTATGTTATTAGCCAAATTATTCGAAAAAAATAGTGTCAATCAGTTCAATAAAATATCGGTTTAAACATCATTTTCACACAGATTTGGTCCTTCATTGAAAATATAGTCAAACATCTCTCATTTGAGTAGCTTTTCAATTATTGTTTTATCTACGAATGATTCTGCTGAATAATAAACATTCATCGTAACTTTCTCCTACGATATATTTGTTATGATAAATATAATACTATGATGCTGTCAAAATGATTTATCTTGTACGCTTTGTTTTTGTTATTGAAACCGTCAATTGAAGCTCAGAATCACTGATAAAGAGTTTACTTTGGAATGTTATTGAGTTTGTCGCGCCAAATGAAATAATTGAGAATTGCAGTAGCTCGTTTCTTATTGCATTAAACTAGTAAAGAGGAATATTAATTATTTCAATGAGTGACATCTTTTTCTAATATTCTCAGAAAAATGTTACTAATTGTTTTATCATTTCTTTAATTACGATCTAAAACTAAAATCATTTTAGTTTTTTCTTCTGAAATTAAGTATACGTAGGATACAAATAAAAAAAATTTAAATAAATTTTATATTTTTCTCAATAGTGATTATACCATTTTGAAACTACTTTTTTTACTTAGGTTTCAAAGCAGAAAATAATTAAGACTAAAAAAGTGTTTAAAGATAAAAAAAAAATCACATTTGAATTGTTTTAATTAATTTCCCTTCTTCTTTGAATAAAAGTTATACAAAGAAAAATAAATAAATAAACGAATTTGATGATAAATCATATTAAATAAATGAGGGGAAAAAATACAAACCGGAAATACTTTGTATTTTGAACTTGACAAACTTATCATGATTTCATACCCAGTGGAGTAAAATTAAATATTTGTTGGTCTATGGGAGTGTTGATCTCCCTTTGTGAACGCCACTGTTTCCACCGCTTTTTGGCTGCATTTAATAATTGGGAATGTCATTCCAATACATTTACACTTGGCGGCAGTGGTGTAACGTACACCCCGCAACGCAGGGGAGGCAAAGCCTGACTATCGACAAGTACCTACCCTTAGTAAAATCCAACTTGGGGCCCAAAACGCCAGTTTGTAGGGGTGGGGCCTAAATGTTCTCCGTTACGCCACTGTCTAGTGGTCTGGACAACACACTTTACAGTCAGTTAATATAATTCCCACATGCCATTGCTTCTGTCATCTCTTCCTACCTATTTAACTCGATAAAATATATTCTCAACAATCTCGTAACAGATGATGCTTAATCAGGTACTGATCAAGACTATAAATTATAGACATTCATCCCAGACTTTAGAATAATTTCACTTCTTATTCAATTTGTTCGCTATACAAACACTACCAGTTAGATCATTTTAAACCATTATCTAAGTATTTTGATACAATCTCTACACCGCAGAGTAACAAGCAATGAATATCAAAACTAGCACCATTATCTCTTCACTCACAGCTATCATTACTCACTTGATGTCCACTGTGTTGCCATTCTTAATAAAAATATCAAGCGCCGGCATGTATTTATTACGCCACCCTTCTCAGCATGTATTTATAGAAACGCATGACACGATGGCAGAAGACGAAATTAAATAAAATTAATATCCGAACGCAAAAGCAGTGTGTAAAATATATGCCCTAATCCGCTGTGTCAACAGAATCACACCACTTCTAGTCGCGCCCGTAACTCGTTTCTGGGGACTCATGTATGCAGTCGGCGTCGTCCGCCAGCAAGTGACACAGGCACCACACCCAGATTTGTGGATGCACAGATAGAATACGAACTCTCTCTTGATATGCGGGGTATGCTGTCGGCAAAGTAATGTCAAAACCGTGATTAAGACTCAAATTACGCCAATCGGCACTTTATGACCCTTCGCCGCCACCCCGGCCCTTTGTCAGGGGAATTTTATGTCCAACGGGGCGAAGATTGCGTCGATGTGCATGAGATCCTACTTTGTTCTTTCTTGGAGAATGCACGTGGATTGTTGTTTATTATGTTGTGCAGATAAGAAGCATAAGCAATGAAATTGTAATTCTAGACGGTTTACCTTTAATGTTGAAAAATTAGACCTGAACTTTCTTAAATGGAATGATTATCCCTGCCATTAATACCTTATCCAGACTTCACTAAAACTAAAGAACGTCATATTTTAACTTTCACTCATTTCTGTTTAAATCCATTGAAATTCTGTTTCGAATGCGTTCTTTAATTTAATGCTAAGTTTTAAATTTTGTATGTTAAAGCGAAAAACTTTACATTTATTAAGTATAGTAATAACAGAATAGCTAATATAGTAATAGTTTAAGTAGTTTTATATGAGAAAAAATGATGCCCTTAGTTTAAATCCTGTTCTTTAACTGAAGGCATATAAAAAGTTTCACTTATATGCATTAAAACACTTTATATTATGTTAAAATTAATTTTGCATCGGAGTTATATTTATTTGTTGATTATCGTTTACGTTATGTACATTTTGTTTCAAATTTTGACTAATTTCTCAGTCTGTTCCAAGGAAAAGGTACTTAATCAAAACTCTTATAAAGTTACACAGTAAAAAATTTCTTTAATTTCTAACTGTGTCTCAATGAAGAACATCTTTTTGACATCTTTAATCAATCTTTTGACATCTTTTAATCAAGCACTAATGTTCAATAGATTCAAGTATCGGTCATTCATAAATGAACTCTTAGATTTACATACAATGGTCGATAAGTTGAAGCTGTAATTCCTGTGTAAAATTAAAGGGACAAAAATGGCAATTCAAATACATAGCAACCAAGTTTTTAAATTTCAAATAAATTAAGTATGCCAGAATCATTTTCTAACTCGTCTCTACAAAGCTCACTCATCCATTCCAATGAAAGAAACAATTCATAAAGAACATACACAACACATAAGAACATATACCTAAAGAACACTTAAAAGAAAATGGTTTCTACAACAATGTTTCACTACAATTCCAAAGCTTCTTATACGGAAGTCAGAAATCTCCGGTGGACTTTTTACGAGACTTCAATCCTCAATGGCACATAACGAAACATCATCCAGAGCACACGATAGGTAATACATTTTTCAGCGTAAACGTTAACAAAGCGTTAAAAATGCTTGCCCCTTGCCATCCGTTACCGTTCTTTTTTATTTTTATTATTGTTATGTGTTATTTCCTCCCTTGCCCGAAATGAACGCTCTCTTCACAGACTAACACGTTTTGCTTAGCCAACGTGAACAACCATCTCGAAACACCCCTCCCTGTATGAAGCAAAAGGGGGGTGGCCAACCACTTATCGTAATTTGCTCTGCCTGCACCCCCTTGCCCCAGCCGTTATTCTTTTTTGAAAAATGGAATGGTGGCAGTGTATCTGTGCGCGCAGATACTCCCCTCATCGTGTAATCTCATTATTTTCTCCTATCGTCTTCTATGAATCGTGGGAGATACTCTCCGATCGTATCTTCATATTGGATAGCATGAGAAAAATTATGTATACAATCTTTCCAAGAGTGATGTTTGTAGCCGATAACTAGTGTTGAGGTGAAAAATAAAGAAAGGTATCCGATTTTTTTTGTGTGGTGAAAAAAATGGTGCGAATATTTTAAGGAAGAATTTTCTTCATCAAATTCGTGGTGTTCTTAGCGATCGTCAGTTATTTGCGTTGGCGAGCGAATAAAATGTGAAAAGAAATTGCTTCGGAATGTAATTTAGTTCATAGGATCACATGCGTATGGAGTACAGGATTATTCAATAGCAGTTGTTTTGCTTTCGTATTTTCAAGTTTATATTAGGAAAGCAATAAGTCAACTATAGAGAAATTAATGATAATCTGAGAGATATTTGACTAATTTGTTATTTTATAGTCTACTATTGGCATGTTTTTCTCCCTTCTGGAACCAAGTAAGAAAGCAGAACTAATCACCTGTAGTTTGTTTCTACAATGGTAAATTTATATAGTATCTTTCTACAATGGAAATTTTCTTATAATGAAAAGTACAAAGGAATGTCTTAAATATTTGGAGTAATATATTTAATACTTTACTTGCTTTTAAAAGAAGCAACTTCGACTTTATTTCTTAAAAATGCGGATCTAGAAAATACCATCTATGAAGCACATAAATTGATGAATAATATTTCCAAAATTATGCAGATCTAGAAAGTACCACCTGTGAAGCACATAAATCGAAGTATAATCTTCCCAAAATTACACATATCTTGGCAGTAGAGTATACAAACCCCTCTTTGAAGGGAGGGGGTTCATTTTAAAAAACACGAAATTAAATAATATCTGTTGGTCTATGAAGGGTGTGAACCCCAAACCTCCCCTTTGTGAATGCCATTGCATATAGGAACTATTTTTCTCGTCTCTGTGTATTGATATTACTCAAAAACCACTTCGAAATAGTGACAATATTTGTAAGTGAATAATTTTAAATACACATTTTATCCAATATTCAAAGATAAATATTGAATAAAATGGAATATATACACGTCTGAAATGAAGAGATGTTTGTAAAACTTATATAAATTACATATAGCTTTCAGAACCATTTAAGACATGTCATCTAAAATTGTGCTTTTACCAGAAAATCTTTAGTACTTTAGCTTTTTCAAAGTCCCTTCGATAAGGTATTTACATCAAATAAATGTATAATTAGCTAACTTTAAAAAAAAAAACTTCCTAGCTAAAACCAATAAAGAGCTTTTTAAAAACTAACACTGAATCTCCATTCCTGTCAGCACGAATGCTTTGTTTGATATGTCTTCGATTATATTTTACTAAATACTTTTAAGGCATTGCTACAGAAATACTCTGATAAAAATTCATCTTTTCAAATATATATATATATATATGAGAGAGAGAGAGAGTATAATAAAAATGAAAAAGTTCTAAAACCTACAATGCCAAGAAAGAAAGAAATTGAAGTTCAAGAGACAACAAATATATATATATATATATATATTTCTTCTTTTAAACTAAAGAACAGACGTAGACAGAAATATATGTCAGAAGTATCAAAAATTCATTCACGCCTATTTCTTTTATCTAATAATGTCAATCCTCATTTTACATGAAAAGATTCAACTAGGATCTACTTAGCATAATGTATTACTTAAAAAACCATTTTCTCGCTGAATAAATCCCTTTAATCCATATCACTGAAAATTTTAGGATTTGATCTTGTAAAGGTGATAAAGAAGAATATTCATCTAACAGCTCAGTTCATGCGCGCCTGGAGGCATTGAAGCGTACTACAATTAAAGCATTATAAGGAATCAATATACATAAGGTTACAAATCCATCAATAATCCATCGCTCTCTGCGGATCACGCTAGGGATTCTAACCTTTAAAATCTGTTGCCAGTAATACCGCACGAAAATGGGATGTCTTCAAAGTAAGGGGGATCAGAAATAATTGTCCCCAAGGGTAGGTTCGGTGACTTTTTCCTTACGTCATAAGTTGTTTTCGTTGTACAAATTCGAACCGCATTTCTACGTATCTTTCTCATTTGAATTCACATACCTTGCGGCAATGGGTGATTTCTCTGTGCATAGCCCCAAGATATGTATGTAAGACAAGAGTTACAGAAAGATTATTCGAATCTTGAGTAGATGGTTGTATAAAAATGTTTTGTAAGGGAAATAAATACGAATTTTTTATTTGAAATCACAGGGATCAATGAATAGAATTGAATAGACAAGCATTTTTTTTACGATTACCTAGCTGGTTGGATGCGGTAAATCCCCATTTATTATTTCCGATGATCGCACTCACGAGTTTATAGTAATAAAAAGTTGAATTGTGTGTGCTTCCTTGTTTGGTTTCTTCTTATTTTTATTTATTTTTCTAAAAGAAATCGCTTATCGCTTTAGAATCCGAAACATATAATCCCTAAAAAGAAAACAAAATTTTATAATATTAAGGCAAGTGAACAATTGTATATTTTGAATGTTTTTCGAAAAGTGGTTCAACATATGTCAATACATGTCAGACAGCAGCACAATAGCATGTAGCAACAAGTACTTTTAGTACTACAACTGTAGTAAAATGGATAAAATGGCAATAATAAAATATACATAAGTAAAAAATGTATCTTTAAATTATTGTTTTACTTTCAATAATTTGTCTTCAGTTCGTAGAGTTTTTACTTGTGTTATTGAATTATTCAAAAAATGCTTAAATGAAAGGTATATTCAGAAAGTACTATTTGTGCTTCTAATGTACAAATCATTGAAAAACTCTAATCTGTTTTATAAAATTTATTATTTTTTCTTATTTTTTTAGAAGTTCATTATTATGGAGGGATAAATTTCCATCAAATAATAAAATAAGTTTTTTCATCTTATTTTTAACTTCTATGTTGCTAGAAAACAATAAATAAAGGCTTTTACAATATCCCTGCAATGTTCTAAAACCATGTACTGCTCAGCAGTTTTAATACATGCGAAATGAAAAAATGCTGCAGCAATTTATTGGAATATATTTTCACATCATAGAATTAAAATTTTTATAATGCTTCTTTCAGTAAAACATTGAAAAATGCTATAGTTGTCATTTGATAAAGTTTCTAAATTTATAAAAGTATCAATCCATTAAACCTGACAAAAATAAAGCAATCACAACATGATTTATATACTTTGTAGAAACAGAGCCAGTTTCTTACGCCTAAAAAAATTCGTATTTTAATGTATATATATAAATGATGACAAAAAATAATTATGGTATATATATATATTGGTAATATTGTTAAGACAAACCAAGGTAAAATACTGTTCATAAATTTATGAGTTAAAATTTCTCACGGTTCATTTTTTAAATAATTAACTGAAAATATAAACATTAACAATGCAAGAAATTCGGAGACTTTATTTCTATGTAGCATTTGAACCAGTGCCGATTTTAGCTCATTTCGGGCCCTGGGCGCAAAAAAACTACGATCCCCCGTGGCACTGGAGAATCGAAATTTATAAGCAAAAAATCTGTTTAAGTCCAGATTATCCGGACCCTTATAAATATTATAAGAGGAATTAGTCTTTAAAAAGATTATTTGAAAGAAAAATCTTAGAAAAATGGAAAAATGACAAATTTTACAACAATGACATCTTTTTTAAAAAAAACAAACAGAAAACGATTTTTCATGAATAACTAAGAAAAAAAATATTGCATGGGAATAAATAAATTTAAAATGAAAAAAAGAGAAACAAATTTGAAAAATGTATCAAAAAAATCCCCTCCCCTTCCACATCACAATAATACTTTATAATCTTCAACAATACTTTAGCAATTTTAAGACAGACATTAATTCTGTATTTCGATACCTTCCAACTTAAGTAGATCAAGAACAAATCAAAACATTTTTTTAAAATATCAACTTCTGTGGTTAAGTTGTCCCTCGAATATTTCATCTCTATTAAGGTGAATATATGTATATTTCATATTACACCCATCATTCGAAAACCACAATGTCTCTTTCTCCTCTTGCCTGTCTTTTTAAACGTTTTCACAGAACCAGTTTTTTCCCCTCCCCTTAGTTGCCGAACCCCCCTCAACGGGCCAGACACAGCCCTAAGCCTAATTCGACTCCCACTTGCGACGGTGACGAGTGTGATCCATGGCGGAAGATCCTTTCCCTCTTTCCGGCGACAGATTAGGTCTGTTACGCCGACGATTAGGCTCGCAGCCGGATGCTGTTCGTGTGGATTCGCCGGATATCATCCGGCCGTGTCAGGGAGGGCGGTCTTTATTCTTTTAATGGGGGTGGGAGTTATATTTTGGAGAATGGGCGATAAATTTTGCTAATGATCGATTTTATGGTTCTGGGAGACAAAATATTTTTTGTAAGTTGTGCAAAAATACTTTTTTTATTCCTTTTATTATAGTTCACACACACACTCTCCCTATATAAATTTATTTTATATATATATATATATATATATATATATATATATATATAGTTCAAATTTTCAATCGTTAATAAAATACTTTTTATTCATCCACTCAAGTACAAATACATTTTTTTTTAAACTTGTTGTGGAGGACGCTTGATGTTATTACAGTTTTTTCAAACATTAGTTCATTAATTAAATTTAATTAATGAATAAATTGTAACAAACAAAATAATAGTCCAACACCATACATAAAAAGGATAATCGCTTCTCGTGTCCCTGTAGCGCAAGGGATAGTGCGTAGGACTTCTAATCTAAAGGTTGTGGGCTCAAATTCCGTCTGGAATAGCCTAATTTCTGAGAATGTGATTTCTTTTTTGTAATACTATTTTATTCGAATAATTAAATTTAATCAATGAATAAATAGTAACAAACAGAAATAATAGTCCAATACTCTATACAGAAAGGAAAATGAAAAATTGCATTGAAAATCCTTTTCTATTTTGTCACTTAATGTCTTGATTCTGTCACATATGCATATACATATTTATATTAATTGTAATTATTTAATAAAAAGTAACTAAAATAAAAATTTTCTTTATTGCCCTTTGTTGCCCCTTTTTTATATTACTTATTTTCTTCTGCAAAATACTATAGACTATTTTTTAAAAAAAATATCATTTATTTATTATTTGTTTTTTCGATTGTAAATCTGTGATTGGAAGTTATGTTGTGATTTTTACAAATGTAATAACGAATAATTATTCATTATAACATTTGTAATTAAAAATTTCTAATTCTATTATTATTGACTTTCAAATTAAGTTTTTAAGGAGAAAAAATTAAATGTTGCCACGAAATTACAAACACTTACAGTAATTAATTCCCTGCAATTATTTCACGTTAAATTTCCTTCTCGTTGTTGGATAATAACAATAAAAAAGTAAGATGAATATTACATTCAATCAGTTTGATAATTATACTTATTAAATATCATTATGAATAATTTTATTTTTTAAATGACACAGAAACAAATGTAGCTGTCAATTTGTCAATCATCCAACCTTTTAAATGTTCGCTTTTTCGATAAATCTTTTCTCATTTTCCATGATTGACGCCTTTTAAAGTACAATTTGTGGTTCATCAAGTTTAGATGTAACAGAAACAAAATTGTTAGATTTGAGTGAAAAATGATTTTATTAGAAATAATTCCATAAAGTTAATATCAATGTACACTTGAAAAGAATATTAAATAATACTTTCGGAAATTAAGTGCTAGTCTTATTTTTTTTCCTTTTTATTTCGTCCAGAAATGTTTAAAATTTTAAGCACCAATAACTTTTTGGCTTACTCATCAGAATAAATTGATACATTTTAATGTAAACATGATATGTAGCTTTTTAAATGTTATTTTTGTGTGATGATACTTTGAAAATAAAAATTTTAACTCCTGAATTTTTTTTTTAAAGTCGTATTTTATTTCTTGTCTTGAATTAAGTTTCTTATGTAAAAAAGATTGAAAAAAGAAGCTGTAAAATTTAAGCTATTTAGTTTAAAATGAAATATTAAATAATAAGAAAATGCAGGCAGTGAAAAAGCGATAAAAATCAATGGTAGAATTAGTATTTAATTTCGATAATTTCAAATAATTTGTTCCCCTTATTTTTACTTTTTTAAAAAATTTCACCGTAATAAGTTAAAATTATAATATTAAATGATATTTATCAACCAATAAATAAATTATATAAAAATTGCTACATTTTTGAAATTTTATCAAAAGAGATAGATTTTTTAAAGCTGAAATTAAAAAGAAAATCTTCATTGTATACTACTTAGTGAAAAATCGGGACATTTAAAATTTTCATATTACAGAAAAAAAAATTGAAAAGTTGAGAAATGTATTTGCGGAATCGAGGGAAAGGAAACAAAAAAGCTCTTATTTCTATCGAAAAAATTTTGGAATTTTTTAAAATTTATCCTGCAGCTTTCATTTCTTTCCTTTCGAAAATTAAAAAACAGCTATTGGCTTTCAAATACGAGACTCATGCCTTCCCTCCCTTTTCCCTTGCCCCTCAGAGTCAATGTGAAAATTATCTTTTAATAGGCAACACTCGCGACAAAAATAATTTACACGCGCCTCCAAGTCGTACAATGCGCGTCTCTTAATAGAACGCAATTAGATATTCTAAGAACGAAAAAAAAAAGAGAGAGAGAAGAAAGGAAAGAATCCAAACGTGGGGGTGAAGGAAACATTTAAAAGACAAAATTAAAAAAAAAAAGGTTGGATTTTTCTAGTTTTCGAGTCCTCCCGTAAATAATGGGAAGAAAAAGCGTTACAGAATCTTTTTTACCCATCTCATTTAAATCATTCCTTTTCTTTCCACCGCGACTTGTGACCTTTGAGTAAGCCGTTACGGTTGCAGCTATCATTCAAAGCGTACGTCAGACGTGTCATTCAGAACGGGCATTTTCATTCAAGCAGTGACAGTTACAGCTCCTCGGCGCGCCGAGTTACGTGATGGAAATGACCACCGTGTGAATGGATCCCGGTTGGAGGTTGAAATTTTACATTTGGTGGCGAACACTCTATATTATGTATTTCATTTAGAGAGTTTAGGGATTGCAAATACAATTAGGGATCAGGGTTGATGCATCAAGTGTTGTTAAAGCTTTGAAGAATATACAATTACGAATGATATACATCATTATATCGCGTTTGAGAAGTTTAGGGTATGTAAATACTATTCGGGAACCAGAGTCATACATTATATCATGTCATTTTTTGAAGAATGTATAATGAGTCAAATGAATATGCACTCGCTGTCATCAGTATGACACAAGGGGGTCCTCGGGTCCACCCCCCCCTTGATTATTTTATCGATTGATTATAATCCTATGTATATAGTACGTAAAAATTGACTAAGTGTTTGTTATTAATAGTTAACTTTATTAATTAATGTTAATTATTCATTCAATAATTCATTTTTTACTGTTTTTTGTTCCCGAAGATCGACAAAATCAAAAGAATAGGCTAGCCGACCTATTGGACCATGATACGAGAATAGTCGACTTTCGACACTGGACCCCCCTCCCCCCTTAAAAAACTCATGTGTGCGCTTCTGGCTGTCATGTTTAAGACTTAGTGTTAAAAATTGGGAGTTGAACCAATATAAGCACAATTATCAATACAATAACTATCTATATGTAGGAAATCTATTTAAAATTTTTTAAGCTGTAAATAATTTTTTTTATATAAATTAACTATAATAATAACTTGAGTTAGCCCTTCTTCGTCATTGTATTGAAAAAGAATGGTGAATTTAATTGAAAAAGGTATCAATCAAAAGAAAGTTTAAAATAATTTTTTTAAAAAAAGAAATTTTGAATTTTAAATGCTTGAAACTATAAACATGCAAAATGATTATGCTATAATATAGCTATAATAAACATAACTATAGTTAAAGATAGAGCCTTTAGCTCCAAGACGGATAGCTTACATTTTGGTACTTTCTTAATCTGTGCTATAATAATAGTAAGATTTTTGTATAAAGCATATAAACAATTATTAAATAAGTTAATCCAATTGTAGTTGTATATAATAATTATACTTAGGCATATATCATACAATATAATATATATATTACAGTGGCACTCATAGGGAGGGAGGTCCTGGCCCGGGACCCCAAACCCTCGATTTTTTTTTGATTGATTATAATCCTATGTATATAGTACATAAAATTTGAGTATTTGTTATTATTAATTAATATTATTAATTAGTGCTAATTATTTATTCAAAAAGGAATTTTTTTGTTTTTTGACCCCAAAAATCGACAAAATCAAAACCATATGTTGGGCGGTGTATTGGAGCTTGATACGAGAAAGGTGGACTTCAACTGAACCCTCTCGAAGAATCCCTGTTGCCACTGATATATTATCATTATGCTTCGCAATTAATCATCAATGAAATCTTATATTGTATGCTTCACAATTTATGCAAAATGTATTTTTGTATTGTGTGAAATGTTACTAGGTTTGTATTATTATAAATTCGGCAAAACAAACCGCAAAAGTTGGGTATGGACGTGGAAAATAGGGTGCTAAGGAGTTCAGGAGAAATCGAGGGTCGACTATTTTCGAAATTACCTATTACCCCATAATCTTTTATTTCCAAAAGTCAAATAAAAACGAGAATAAATATTGAATAAATAATTAGCTTTTTTTAAAAAGTATAATAACAAACATTCAGTGCGCCATTAAGGGGTCCCGGCCCGGACCCCCCAAAGCCCTTGATTTTTTTCCGATTGATTATAATGCTGGGGAATATAGTACGTAAAATTTATAGTATTTGTTATTAATGATTAATTTTATTAATTTAAAGCTAATTATTTGTTCAATAATTAGGTTTTTTCTGTGTTTGTTCCGAAAATCGACCAAAATCAAAAGGAGCATGATACAAGAATGATGAACTTTACCCCGGACCCCCCTGAAAAATTCCTGTAGTCGCTACTGCAAACATTTAATTAAATAAATAGTAGCACACAAGGTCTCGGCCCACTGAATACGAAGAATAATATGGGCTGTGGTTGAAGAGCCTTGTTAAACAACAGCAACAAAAAATGATAAAATTCAAAATGAAAGATACTGATATGATCAGCGTGATAATTTATTGATATTAATATTGATATCGATGAATATTTATTCATATTTAAAAAAAAATTGTCTCGATCTCAGTTTTTTCCTACTTTTACTTTTTTAAAGAGGCCACATATTACTACATTACATAATGCATTAGCCTTACTGTCTAATTAATTATACATTAGCCTTCTTTATTAACCTGATCTCTTTTACCACGAGAATTTCTTTTTTTTTCTTCTTTTTTTTCCTTCTTTTTTACTGCCATTCTTAAATAAATATTACTCCTCATAATTCAGTGTTATACTTTTTTTAAAAAATGCACACACACACAGGCTTTAAATTGAAACGGCTGCTCACAAATGTATTTGAAGTCCATCACGACGCTGAAGCGCATAAAGCGACTGCACACAACGTGACGTTTATATTCACGATTATCTTATTAAAGGATGTGACTCCCGTTGACCTTCTTATCCTTCTGTGAATGAGCTATCATTCAAGATACTCATTCTGAGCGACGTTTCGAGTGGCACTTTCATTTGAGGTACCAGCTTAACGTTGAGTTCGGCTCTTTTTAAATGAACAACTTAGTGCCTTCGCCGGATGAGATGCTTTCGGTTCGTTTCGTTTTTTTTTTTTTTTTCCCTTCTCATTCTGAGCTTCTTTTCCGACTTGATGGTGAATTCCTTTTCACTTATTGCTATTGTTTAATGAAGAATCTGAATAAGAGAGCTTTGCTAATTTGCATCCAGAAAGAGGTCGATTATGCATTACTTTTAAATGGAATTAGAATTTTTGGTTGATTTCTCGAAATATTTTTTTAGAGTTAAGACTTTTAGTTAAGTAGCGAAATTGTCTTAACCTTAATATATTGAAAGGTGAGCGAAATATCTATGTGAGTGACATAATATTATACTCTTTTAAACTAAGATAGTAGTACAAAGCAGTTGTAAGCAATTTTGGATTGCATTTTACGCATGAGTGTATGTTAATGCCGCACTGTACAGCTAATCGAGGTCTTTTGGCGACGGACCTCGTAATTGGGAACCATGGTCAAGTGACGAGGAGACATCTGAGCTGGCACCCCTTCTTCAGACTACCACACCACACCAACAGGAGCAGTGCTGATGTAAGCTTATTTCGGGCCCTGGGCGCAGATCTACAAGCATCCTTGTCACTGAAGGATCGAAATTTATTCCCAGAAAATCTGGTTAAGTCCAGTTTATCCGGCCGCCCCAAGCGCCCAATGGATAAACCGACCCTGAACAGGAGGACGTTTAAACTCTCGACATATTTAACGTGTATCACCCCTACACGGCGGTTCTTCAGCGGTACTAGGCTCGAACTCATGACATGACAATCACGTGTCCCGTTACCATGACAACTAGGCTACGCGGCCACTTTAGCGTAGAGAATACATTAGAAAAAAAAATGTTTATAATGTAATTCAATGCACTTATTTTAATTTTTATTACACTTTAAGAAAGCTAAGGATTCAGTTAGCTTTATAATCAGTGGCGTACACATGGGTGTGGCTTGGGTGTTTGAATACGATCAGTGGGCACAAGGGGTGTCCCAGGGGTGAAACATATGATTTTATTTTCGATTGGTTAT
>BMAV01007374.1:0-15287 GCA_019973955.1 Trichonephila inaurata madagascariensis
CGTGATTTTTCAATACTTTTGTAAAGGTTCTGATAGAATGATAAACATTCTATCAGAATCTTTTAGTAGAATTTAAAATTGATAAATTTTATTTCAAAAGAAACGCTTAAATTATTTTCAACAAATAAGATTTCTTAAATTTATATCAAAAAGTACAATAAATTCATTGAGATAAGTATTCTTATTGTGATGTTGTTAGTATGTTTTTACACAGACAAGCGTATAATTTTTTTAACAGAATTTTTTAAAGAATCTAGTTTTTACTTTTAAGAAACAGTAACTGCATATACATACGAGATATCGAGTTCAAAATAAACCAGTTTTGTGCGTTCCATTTAAAAACATTAATTTTAAAGGCAAAAAAAAAAATCAAATGTCCCCAAATTGAATTTTAAATAAACAACATTGGTGCTTACGTAAACTGCAAAAATGCCAACGTTCAAGATAACTCGCCAAGCTGGCAACCTTTCGTACGTGTAGTACGTGCTGAATTGGCAACCATGTGCTTCGTTTCATAAATGTCGCCAACACGGTTGCGATAATACTAAAGTACCGCAACATTCGAAGATGTAAATATGGTACTTTCCGTTTCACAGGCGCAAGTCACGCCAAATTGGCGCTATTGGTGACAACACACACAATGTGCACATAAAAAAATGTCTTAAATATTAGATCTCATTGGTTTTTCATCTATTTTTATGTATCAGGAAAAGGACGTTACTGATAACGAAAGATGATAAAATCGCCATGAATGATACAACTGACGCTAAGCGGAGTATTCCTACTGGTAACCTTTCAACGATTTTCAAAACTAATCGTGGTTTTTTCTTGTCAGTAATGTCTCTTTCAAAATATATTAAAAAGGATTGAAAAACCTATGCGAATTAATATTTTTTATTTGTATACTGTGTGTTGTCACCAATAACACCAACTTGGCTAGATTTGCGTAATGGAAAAGTAACATTTCTCTTTTCGGTTCACAAAAAATTAAATACCCACTTTCTTATAAAAATGTCAAATAATATGAAATAAAATACATGGAACAAGAAAGGGAATTTTTTTAAATAAAAAAGGGAAGTGAAAAGACTTAAGAGTTAAAAAAAATGCTCTAATTTATTTAAATCGATTTCTTCTATGTGTCAATCAAGCCAGCGGATGTTTTGACGACGATTCTCCAATGTTATTGTATTAGAATTTCTCGCTGCGCATCCGGAAACTATCCCGGAAGTGAACTGAAGAGAAGCAATGGTGGAAAATTCATCGCCAGCCACGCCGCTCGACCAATGACTTTCCGCTAACGAAAATTCTCAAAACAATGGCTAGAAAATCATCTGCTGTTGATGCTTGGAACACTTTTTTTTCCTTAACGCTCTCGCTATCCATAAATCACGAACGAATGCTTCTTGTGAAACGTGAGAAGCATGTCGAATCTATGTTTTTTCATTTATTTATTTATTTTATATGTGTTTATTTTTTGTTTTATTTTGCCACAAGGCTCTGGAAAAGATTTCGCAAACTACTGCCTTTGCGGTCGCTAATAAGAAAGCTGTTCTTCGAGGTCATTTAGTTAATAGTGTCGTAAGACAGAATGGAACACTAAAAAAAAAATATTCCATCTGAGCATTGAAGCATTCGAAAAAAAAAATCGTTTGACATTAAACTTCCTCACTCATTAGAGATGTCTCTGGAATATATAATGATTTGTATTGGCTTTTTTTTCCTAGATGTTCTACATTAGATTACTAAAGAGGGTTTTTTAAAAAAAAATTTTAAAATGATATCTTTTTGAGGGTGTTGAAAAAAAATTAAATTTAAAAAACCTAATATATATTGTTTCAAAAAAGGTTTTTTTAAATTAATTCAGGAGTTAAATTTTATCTGGGATACATCCCCTAATGGAGTTTATAAGAAACTTTTTATTATCTAGTAATTTACAAATATTAAATAATGCAAAGGATTAAAAAATGCACAATCGGTTATTTAATAGAAAATACTTTAAAAAAGTTACATCTTGAAAAAAATTCTTAAATGTGCAATGTTAATTTTTAATCTCTATGCGCAGAGAAGAAAAACGATTCATTCATTCTCACGGAATCACCGGAACTATTGGACCCCAACACACTTAAAGTCTGGTAAGCATGTTTCTTTGGTTGAGCAGAGTTTAACGAAGGGTTTTTTTTCGGAAAAGTGATTTCCAGAGGTTTGGGGGGTAAATTTAAGCATGTTTCTTTGGGCGAAATCCGCAAAAAAATTTTGTGAAATGGACTGGGGGGGGCGCGTGAAATAAATTACCATACAACCGGCTATAACCCCCAACCTCCTTTTTACGAAAAAACAAAAAGCACCCCCCAATGCCTTAGATTTTGAAGTCATTTATTTGGGATTATTCCAAGCTTTAGCAAAAAAAAAATTTTTTCCAGGCAAAACCCCTTTTAAAAGTTACTAAAAGAAATGTTATTTCTTTTAAATAAACTTTTTTATTATCTAGAAGTCTAACCCTGTGCTCATCTTTTTTTTTTAAATCCTACTATTACTCCCTCTCTTTTTATTTATTTATTTATCTTGGTGGGTTTTCTCGTTAAAAAATACTGAGCGAATTTTATTTTTAAGAGCTGAAATTTTTTATACATGATAATTTTGGGGGGACAATACGTAATTTAATTATAATTAATAAAATTAATTGATTAAAACTAAAAAAAACTAAAATCAACCCGTTGGCATCATTTTCGGCAAACAGTTTTGGCCTTTTTAAAACTTGAAAAAAGGGCTTTTTTTCCCTTTTTAAACATTCAGTTGAGCTGAAATTTATGGACGATTGTTTTTTGGGTGACAATGATACTTTTGATAATTAATAAAATTATTTTCCCTTTAAGTTTGTTTTATTTTGTTTCTACAATTTTTATTACTTGTAATATTTAATAAAAAAAACTAAAAAAAATTTTTCGTTGTTGATCTAATGGGAATTGACTTTAAAATTTTTTTTTTCTTTTTTTTTTAAAGCCCCATTTTTTTACCCCCCGTATGACGCCCCTGTAAATTTCAATCTTATTTTTTGTATTAAACCCATGTTTGTGTAATTTAACTTTTTGTCGTTATACAGGATTTGGGGGTACTTCCTTTAGAAATTCAAGATCTGCCCAGTCAAGAAAAAAAAGAATGACCCCCCCTCCCAGGAACCGGGTTAAAGGGTTTTTCTGCCAAAATGAGGGGGGGTAGTAAAGAGGGTGAATTCAATTGAAAGTTTTGCCTGAAGAAAGATAACAATAATTTAAAAACAGTACATTCTAATCAACAACATCATGAAATACCCCGGGGAAGGAGCTTTTGGTGTTAAACACACACACACACACACAATTAATGTATTTATCTCATTTAATGAAGTCAACGGTTTCATAATGTACTTTTTTTATTGTTAGGTTAAAATGCTTTTTCAATATAAATTGCGTAAAAAATTTATCCAGTTTTTCTTTTCTGCTCCAGGTTTTCGAGAATTGAATTAAACGAGTACTTTTGTGTTCCATTAAATTAGTTTAAAATTTGCGTAAAGCATATTATTACGTTATATCTCTTAGCATTAAATACTTTCCAAACCATTTAAAACGGCGCTAATATGTTATTTTTTGCCGCCCATCCGGTATAGTGGTTAGTGACGCTGACTACGGTGCCGTAGAGTCTGGGTTCGAATCCCGGCTAAAACATGGATGTTTGTGTTGAAATCCTTCTCTTCTTTGTGATGTGTGCTTCACGCTTACTTCTATGTAAGCCCCTGTGTGATACTTTGTGGTGCACAGGGTTATAAATTTTCTCAATAAAAATTATAAATACAGTAGAACGCGCGCACGTCGTTTATCCGAATCAATTGGGACCGGACACCGTTCGGATTACCGAAAACCGAATACGATCCATGCAGTATATGAAACCGGACACTATACGAATATTGAAAATCATCACATGCGGGAAACGTGCTTGAAGAAAGTGCAAAATGTCACAATTTTACCTTTATTGTGGAAAATAATCACTTATTTTTCGCTGCAAAGTCTCTGAAAAAACTGGTTCGGATATTTGACGCTCCGGATAATAAGCGTTCGGATAAACGACGTTCTACTGTATATATATTTTTCATTTTCCAAAATTAATGTTGTAAATATCAATAAAAAAATTTTTCGCTCTTGTTCTTTTTTTTTATAGTTTCCTGGATTTACACATTCTGGATTAAATATTTTTGAAATTTAAGCTGTATTGTAACGGATTCATAGAAGCGATTATTTATTGCAGCATTATTTTTCCGGAAAAATAATTATAGTTATGGATTTTTAACAAGCAGTAATTACGAAAGTAGGGTAATTATTTAAGAGTTTTCCTTCTTACTTTGTATAAATAGTAAGTCAAAATTCCGAAGTTTTTTCTTGAAAAAAAATAGCAAAACCGTACAATGATGATGTTTTTTTTTATTCCCATGATGAATGAATCCAGACAGCTTTGTTTAAATAAAGTTTCTGTCGATCAGACAAATAAATTGCTTGTAATTATTTTCGTTTGAGATTTTCTAAATTAAAATCAAACAATCAAAACGAGAATTCATTTTGAAAATGGCAAGTTTAGTATAAAAAGTAAATAATACTTACGAAACATCAGAATCTGTTGTTAAAATATGTGTGAATATGGATTCCTTTTTTAATGATATTGCAATGATATTTATTAATATTTTTAAATGTAAAAAAATACTTGTTTTCATTAATTATTTAAAAACATCTTCTAAGGTTCCCTTTATCGCCATTATTAGCAGCTCATTTGTTTTTTGAGTAACTGTAACAGTAAATCAGCAACTAATAGAACCTTAGAAGACATTTTATGGAAACAAATACGTGAATATTTAGTAATAATGTCCATGAATTTGTTTAACTTTCATTGTTTATCTCAACCAACAGGTTTTTCTTCATTACTCGTGTTATGATGAAATGAAACAAGTAACCAAGTCAAAGAAAAAATCCTTGACCAAAAGTCATAGGAAAAAAAGATGAAAAGAGCACGATTTTTTTTAGTGCAGACGATATCTTTTTTAACGCAACAGCTGATGCCACTGAATTGAATCGGAATCCGGACACCTGTCTAGTTCATATGGTCGCTTCCTGTCAAATGTGACGTCACGCATCGAACACAATAATGTTTTCTGCTCCAGAAATGCACGTTGTAGCTGCTTCCACCAAGTTGGATACTAACTTCACCTGTTTTGTGAGAGAGAGACATTCTTTAAACATCTGGATAAATTTTAGAAAAGATGCTTAAAATATAATATATTCTGAGACAAATTTATAAATCCAAAATCAATTTAGAAAAGTTGTGTTCAATTACAGCTTTTTTTTTTTATTTAGATTTCGCATGTGTTAACAAATTTATGCGGAAAATTGGTACTAAAAATAGATGATGGAATATATATGCCGTAATTTAGTAAGAATTATTTTTGTTAATTCTGTTTTAAAAATGTTACTTTTCTCGCTATTTTTGTAAGAAAATCAAAATAATATTTTTAATGCAGCATTTTTTTATCTGAATTTTTTTTTTTAGTCATTGACGAAATTTTAATTTTTATATGTAATCATTATGTTTGAAAGTAATATTTTCTTTGTTATTCTAATAGTTAGAAGCTTTATTATTGCAGTTGATATTGCATTCAAAATAGTTATCTTGTTTTGAAACTAATAAACTATTTACCTTAGGCATAATCTTCGCAAAAACTTTTCTACAAGAACCTCGTAGAAACTTTTTAAAAATGGCGCATTTTTTAGAATTTCTTTTAAGAATCTTATTTTTTTCCTTCCATAACAGAATGAAAGTTAAAATTTTATATTCTTTATGACGTCACTTTGCGTTAAAGGATTTTTAAAAATTAATAAATCAAAAAAACAATTTTAAAATTTTTGTAAAAATGTAAAAAAATGGAAAAAAAGGGGTTTTTTTAAAACTTTTCAAATTTCTTTTACGAATAAAATTTTACATTATACTTTTAAATCATGGAAAAGTAAGGAACGCATTCCAAAAGAGTTTTATACCTTTTAACCTACTTTACAATGAATACAATTAATTATACCAATCTTAAAATCACACACCCAATATTCTTGCTGTTAAAAGTAAACTATAACCGCGAAATTATCTAACACGATCTGGTGTACAATCTATCTCTATTTATCAAGAACTACTTTATTGAAAATTATCTAGGTTGGAAAAAAGAATTAAAACCCTAATGAAACCGTTGAAATTAAGAATGTGTTAACAGATTACTTGGAATGTGAAAATTACTCACTGCGTTTTTTTCCCCCTGAAATCATCTTCCACTGGTTTCTTTTTCCCCCAGTATTATTGATAATTTATCGTCATCAATTTCGCTGTTGTACTTTCTTAAGAATAAATATTAAAATTGATTTGAGTGACGGATATGTTAGTAAACATGTTTTTCTTAGCACATACACACATTTGGAGTGATTTTTTTTTTCACTATTAATTTTTTTCGAATTATGATTTGATTAGTCTTTTATTTAAACAAAAAAATTGAAATACGGTGAAATACGTTTAACGCGAAAACCTAAGACGAAATATCGGTTGACACGAAATAATACTGCTGTCCCGACTGTATCATTGGAAGAATTCATTGCATTTGAAAATGTGTGTACAGTCCCAATTACGTCAGACAAAGATATTTTGGAGTTTGTTCAAAACTCAAAAAATATAATTGATGTAGATTCCGGCTACGAAAAGGAAATGAACGTCATCAGAAATGAAGAACATCATGAAAAGTATACGCAATTATTTAGACACACATTCTAATGGTGAAACGAATTAAAAAAATAGACGACATCGAAGAATTTGTTGACAATTGAATGCTAAAAAGGCAAACAAAGAAAAATATCAGATTATTTTACAAATACTTAATAAATGTTTTGTTTTTCAGAAAACTTGAAAGCTTTGTATTACATTTCATTAAGTTCTAGAGAATGTTTTTGTTTCATTGATTTTTTATTAAATTCATGCATATATACATATCTATGCAAATAAAATGTACTCTAATAAACTTAATTTTGTTGAATGTATCGGACGTGTGTTAAATGATTTTCAGTGTAGGTACAATATTACTTCACATATTTTACCCTTCGATCGTTGTTGAAACAGAAAGAACGCTTTACAAATTTTTGATTTTTATAAAATGTAGGTTTAATAAATGAAATCGTCAAATTCATAATTCCCACACTTTTAACATTTAAATCACTTGGTTTCTTTAAACCCCTTAGCGCAAACATTTTTTTAAAAAATCGACACAATTTTTTTTATTATTATTTATGGAAAAACATTTTAAAATCTTATTTTGGCACAAAAAAAAAATATGAAATCAATCATAATTTTCATTTGAATTTTCAAATTTTTATCAACATGGCAGATATGAAGCAAATCTTGCAATATGGCGCGTACATCGACTTTTGTTGCATTTCTTTTCGAATTGCTGCTTCGAGAAAAAAAGCTTTTATCAGTAAAAATACATTTGTTTATTTTCAATAATATGACAGTATTTATTTTTTAAAAATTATTCGAAATTTTCTTTTGTGTGATAGATTTGGAAGCAAGGGGCAACACATAGCCCAACATTACAATTATAACGACTCACCCTCCCCTTTGCTATCCCTTTTAGTACCACACACAGTGCAGTTATCTTATGGGAGCTTCGTTTTTTGGTGTTGGTGGAACTTAACTGGGAAAATGAGCTTCAATTAAGTCGTAGAAGATTTTGATGCTCCCTGAAAACTATTCTTTTTTTCACTTCCATTTTTTATTCGAAACATATGCTTCCAAATGCTGATGCCTAATAAAAAATTCGTAAAATATAAGAAATAATGGCCTTTATCTAATTTACGAAATCACAAAGTAGTCAGTAAAATTTACGGCTCTCGCTTAAATTCGAGTGAGAACATTACAGCAGCATAAAATACAACTCCGCTCGAATTATCTCGAGTATGCATTGGCATATTTAACGCGCTCGAATTAACTCGAGCGCACACGTCAAAGGTAACGCAGTGGAGATAACTGACTGGGAATTAATCAAATTGTTTTCTAATTCTTTCAGGAGAAAAAAACGTACGAATGAAACTTGAAGTAAAATTTCATTTAAATATCTTCTGTATAAAAAGAATTTCGTTAATGACACTACATAATTACCATTTTTAATGAAGTAAAAATACAAATTACCGATTTTTTCCTTTTCGATTTTTGCAATTTCCATTTTCTTACTTTTAATAAAATGTAAACTGTTGTTAATTATGACAGGAATAAAAAGTTACTTTCCCCAAAGCATTGGAAAACATAATTAATTATCTGCAACTTTTACGAAATCACAGAATTTAAATAATCAGATTAATGGTTAACTATTATCACAAGCAAAATGCTCCAACGATATATTTACTTGCTGAACAACGCAATCAATAAACAAAAGAACACCCATAGTTCTCAACATTTCCCATTGGCGACTTTTGGCGCGTCCCATTGCAGCCAGATTGGCGGACAGGGAGGGGAAAGATTTGATTAATGAACTATGTCGAATCTCCCTTCTGCTTTTATTCTTTCCTGATTACATTGCGCTGGGTTTCTGCTTAGAAAATAAAAAAGCAAAGATAGACGTTGGGCGAGACGGCCATATTTTGAAGCTAACAGGAGATCCAACCGCAGAATAATTATTACACATCTTTGGATCCTGCGTCTTCCTGTCGAATAACGACTGTTTATGTAGCGAGAACTGTTCTTAACTTGCCTCAACCATCTCTGTTGCAAATCAAATGCTTTTTGAAGTTTGCCGAAAATGGTTACGAAAATGAGTAGAACGGTTGAAAGTCGTATCAATTTTGTCGTTAATTAATTTTTGGAATATTCATAATTAATGTAAATGTAGAAAGAATTCTAATTTTGAAAGAAACTACGTTGTCTCAAAATTGTTTTTCTATTTTACAAGCAAAATGGGGCGTAGTAATATATTATGGAATTCGAATCCTCTTTTATTTTCACACGCAAATTCATCTCGATTATAGAGCTTTAAGAAATCATGAAGTATTTTTAAGAAGCCACTAACAATTTATAAGGAATGCACACTTTTCTTGAAAAACCATTACACCAAAATCGGTTCGGTGGCTTAGAAGTAACGTGTCCGTCTCGTAAGCCTAAGGTTGCGGGTTCGATCCCGGCTGCAGTCGATAGATTTTTTGCATGCGAAAATCGTGGACACGCATGTCATATGATTATGTGGCACGTATCCTTTGAGTTTAAATTTGGCTCTGGTATCTCAGAAAGTCGCGGTATCCTAATGGTCAAGGTAACGCACTCGTGACTGGTGTGTCATGGGTTCGAGCCTGGTACCGCTTAAGACCCGCCGTGTAGGGGACGAAGCACATTAAATCTTTCGAGGTTCAAACGTCCTCCCGTTGGTATGGTGAGGAAGTTAGGAGAGGGAGGTGTGTCAGCTCAAGTGTTATCCTCGTCGCTTGACCATGGTTCAAAATTTTGAGGTCCGTCGCCAAAAGCCCTTGAGTAGCTGAATAGGGCGACGTTAATACTCTCGGCAAAATTAAATCATGGCAATATTCAGCATTCGAAGAGTGCTTAAAACAAAATTATTCAAGCGTCAAAATTTGGCAACGAGATTTGCCACTATAGATGGGGCCACCATGAAACAGATCTTACATTTGGGAACTTCCCATGTTATGCAAAGGCTTAGTTGCCAATATGAAGCCCATTGGAAAAAATAAATATTATATCAGATGTAAACAATCTTATTTTTAAGAAATGCAAATATTATATTTTATTTTTATATACATTGACATTCAAAAATGGTAAAAATCTTACTTGGTTTTCACAAAAATGATGAGTATTAATAATTATTAGAATTTTTCATAAAATAAAAATAACAAAACAATTTTTTTTACAGCCAAAAATAAAAAAAGATGCCAAGTTATTGTATAAATTTAATAAGTATCAATTTAAAGAAAATAAAAAGTTCTTTTTTTTAATTGAGAATGTTTCTTGATTAACTTTCACTAGATTACATGTGTGGTAATTTTTTTAAAAAATTTTATACCACTCGTTTATATTGAACGAGATTTCAAATTTCAAATCAGGTTTTATTAATATTTAACAAAATCACATTTTATCTGAAAATATTAGTGTAACTTTTTATTACAAAGAAAAGATAAAAGGTGAAAAAAAATTATAGTTATTATGCAAGGAAAAGAACAAAAAATTTTTTTTAAAGTTTTATAAAAAATATTTTAAAATGAACTTGAATTGAAAAAGTGTTATAACGAACAGAATTCTAAAAAAAAGAGTAATTCATAAAACTGTGTTATTAGACAAAATAATATTTTAAATTTAAAGTCTAATATCACTTTTAAAAAATTATTTCATTATCTATTCGAGTTTTGTACAAAATACGTATTTCTTTACAAAAAATCAGACCCTCTAGAAATAACTTAGTATCAATCCATTCCGATTGGATGAAAATGGCTAAAAAATCGAACACCGCGCATTCCTTTCTACTGTTGTTTTCACCAATAAAATCATTCACCTTTCAAACACCTAGGAAGAGAAACAATAAAAAAAACATCTTTGAATAATAAATTAAAACATAAAAGCTTACGGGCAAACCCTAACTGTTGACAGATGTAATACAATAAAGCACATAATATAAACATTTGTTCACGCTATTTATTTCCATCCAAAGCGCTAAAGTGAGCAGTTAATCTGATCAATCATTGGCTGAGCATCAACTTGAGCTTTAATACTCGCACGCTGAGATTCATATCAAATCCTAACAAGAGCTGGCTTAATACTCGTCTCCCCACCCGTCTCTATTGGATCTGATGAATTAATGACTGTAGAGAAAGTGGGAGGGGAAAGTAGATACTGCAGTCCAATCGTCCGTAAGAATAAATTGATTCCCTCCCACCCGTTTATTGTCTGTACAGAATTATGACTTGGGGTAACAATTGCCACGAGCGACGTTGTTAGCTTTGTTTATGTTTTGGAATATACTGACATATTGGTTAAATTAAATTCCCGAGTATGTGTATGAATTATAATTACATATTGGTTAAATTAAATTCCCGAGTATGTGTATGAATTATAATTAAAGTAAATGAATTAGATTATTGTTTTTAGATTACTGCTTGTAAAAATGATTTTTTTGGTAATTTTGTTCGTCGGAATATCCTGACATAATTTTGTTTGAAAATATATATAAATGTTTCTTTTGAGATGTTTTTTGGAAAAAAAAATGAAGTCAAAAGTCTTTAATACAAATAAATTATTATTGTATTATCCTGTGTCTTACTTAAATAATAATTTCAGTTGTTTAAAATTGTGACTATATTTCTTGTGTTATGATCTACAAAAATGACAATTTTGAAGTTTAAATAATCTGTCCTTGCAGTTAAAATGCTCCTTTCCTTTTTTTTTTTTTTTTAAATTTAGTAATATATTCATATTAACAGTTTATAGAGAATTTGTTTTTTAGATTTTTTTTGCTAATATTAATTATAAAGAGTATTTTGTAAATTATTTTAATTTATTTATATTAAAATGTATAAATATTGTGTATTCGATTTTGTAAGGATTGGAAATTGACATGGCGGAAACTTTTATAGACTTAAATGAAATCCTCATGGTCGAATTAGTGTGAATTCTTTTATTCTGTGTACATATTTGCATTAATTTGAATTTATTCTGTATTACTATTAATATGGATATAATAATAATATTAAATAAGTTTACTTCATAATTGAAATATTATTCTGTATTTCCCTGGGAAATAATATTACAAAATTTTATTGGATATGAGATTTAATGCATTTTATACGAAAAAAAATGTGTGATATACCGTGATCAACAGAAATTACAATCAAATTTAAAAAAGAAAGAAGAATTGACGCTAGAAATATTTGTAGTGAATTAATTGAATTGAGTTCTAAAGAGGGGGAAATGGAATTTATTGGAAATGTGAAGAACAAAAGATATTGTTATCACATTTGTAATCAAACAATTACACTAATTTAAATTCATATTTATGGCAAAAATGTAGAACATAATTCAAAATAAGAAAAATTATTTTAAATGAATTTACAAAATCAAGTTCTTTTTAAAAGAAATAAAAAATCAATCACGCAAAGGAATTGATTATTGTTAAAATGTTCCATTTTTTGCCACGGGAAAAATATAACACACACAATGCTAAAACTTAATTCAATATTTCCCGTAAAATCCGGCGTATAACGCGCACCGCCGTATAACCTATACTTTCGCACCTATACTTTCAAACTACAATTTTTAGTTTTTTTGGTATATTCGCCATATAACGCGCACTCCGTTTTTTACAAAGAAACGTGAAATGTGCGTGCGCAATGCTCTTATGTTTGAAAGTCATTTTTTGGAAATAGTGTTTTAAGCTTTGAAAGAAATAATATACTTCTAGAACTACAACCCTTTAAGCTCATAAGGAATGCTCGATCTTTTAAAGAAACAGTATTTCAATATATGTAGAAGTCTGTTTTTTTTTTGTTTTTTTTTTTAAGCTATCATTTTTATACCCGGCGTATAACGCGCACCTTTAAATTTCGATCGTATTTTTTATGTTTAGAGTGCGCGTTAAACGCCGGATTTTACGGTAAGTGTTTTCGTAACGTGGCACCAAAAATTTAAATCAAATATATGTGAAGCTTTTCACCACGAGCAGATGTTCATTTTAAACTGCAACAAACGGCACTCGCTTCCATTAATCGTTCTAAGCCTAGAAATAGAATATTTCCATTCTTCAATTATCGTTTTATGTTCAGTGACCATTATTTGCGCATTTTTTTTTAAAATTATGCACACAAATCAAGATAGATAGTTGCAGAGATAGACATAAAAAAAAGAAAGCAAACTGCCTTGCCATTTTTCCTCATCGTGTGCTTCCACTTTTAAAAATCAAAATCAGACACCGTCAACTTAATCAGACTTTATCAAAGATTTATTATCTTCTTACGCGTCTGGTTTCACTAGTTTGACGCGGAGCTATTTACAGCTGTGTGAAGAAAGGATACAGCTGCTCCTATTATTATTATTTAGTGTCTGACTTACTTCCCCCCTCCCCACTCACGGTTTCTTAGAAGAAGAAAAAAGCAGTTGATTTTAGAAGAAAAAAAGGATTCATTTTGAGAATTTGAAAACAATGAATATCGAATAATAGCATTTTAAATTTATCTTTTTGTGTGAGTTTTTACTGTTCAAAAAGTTTTTAAAAAAATATATTCTTTTAAAGATAAAGGAAAAAAAAGGGGGAAGCAATCTACTCTTCAAAAAATAATAAATATAAGAGATAATATTTTTACTGACTCATTTTCTTGCGATTTTTTGTGTCTGTGGACTCAGTTCAAATAGAACATTCGAATGCGAAAAGTGTTAAGAAAATATTCGCCGTGTAACAAATATTTATGTAATTAAGGGTAATTATTATGGTCAACAAACATTTCAAATCACAATCTAATGTTAATTCCAGTACAGTAGTAGCGTACAAAATTGAGTCATATTACTTAATCACATCGTGATTCATTCATTCGTGTTTAGCGAGGGGAATTATTTTGGCGACTGTTTTGGCGAATAAAAGTGTGTGCGTTGTTTCTCAAATGTTCTTTTTTGTTGTTGTTGCAGAGTAATATTAATTTAATGGTAATAATGTGTAGTTACAGAGGGAAAAACATTTTTCTTAGGGTTTCTTTTCCTCACACTTTTAACTTTGAAAACATTTGCTTACTTTTGAAAGTATTTTTACGACATGTTTTCTGTCTTATGATCCGAAAGAGAGAGAGAGAGAATTCACAGGCTTGCAGTTATTGATTCTTTGAACTCTGTATTTGTACAAGATATTGGAATCTCTGAAATGTACCTTAAAAATTGTTGCTGTTTTATAATGTTTAAATAATTACAAAATTTGTAATGTAAATTACTTAGTACTACGCTTTGCTGAAAAAATATCTAATTAATGGAACTACTTTTTTATCATTAGTTTTTATGCATTTTATACGTTTTCATATTTCTGAGTATAGTAGATGTATTCAGTTATTGTTAGACTGTGGATTTTCGGCGACTTCCATAGCGCCAAAAGGATTTAAAATGCCTTAATGGGAAAAGTATAAAAGGGAAAATTTTAATATACATATATAGTTTTTTTTAATCAATTCGAAAGGAATATCTTACTTATAAACATTCTTAACACTAAAAAAGAAGAAAAAAAAACTTTCGTATTCAATAGTTCAATTTTTTGTTGCCAAGCTGCAAAAGGCTAATATTTGTTAAATATCAATTGTACTTTACCTTTTAAAATTGTCTGCTAAAAAGCATTGGTCTAATTGGCTCTAACTGGATGCTCAAAATTTTTTAATTAATCATAATAAATATTTCAATTTAGAGAATTAGATATAAACTGAATAAATTATATATATACTGAATTACAATGAATTTTTAAAATCGTATTTTTGATGTTGTTTGATTTAAACACAATGACGGATCATTAGAATTTTTATTTCAATATCATTTACAAGTATATGTTTTTTTTTTAACAAAGTTAAACAATATGAATCAACAAGCAATTTTCTTTCCTATCTTTTTCATTACGTAATTCGTAACCGAATTCACTTTCGGGCATTTCTTTTTTATTACTTCTATTTCTGTAACAGCTTTCTTTCTCGTATTAGATTTCATCGACTGCTAAAAAGCATAAAAACAGCTGTAAGACAATATGTTTGCTGGAGAATTAACGCTGGTTCGTGTAGTTAATAAACGTTCCGTTTTATTTTCCAATAACAGACTACGTAATTGTATCTAGTTGTAATTTTATACATATTGTAACGTCGTCAGTCATTCGTACACAAGAAAATTTGTTACAGCCATACTTTATTATATTTAAATAGAATTAAATAGCTTCAAAAAAAAATATTCATTAAATAGGCCAAAGCCGGGCGGACAGTCTTCATCACTCGAGGTCAGTCCCTAGCTTTTCCGGGCTCCAGTTTACTCCATGGCTCTATCTCTCCAAGTCTCTC
Source organism: Trichonephila inaurata madagascariensis (assembly GCA_019973955.1). Classification (NCBI taxonomy): domain Eukaryota; kingdom Metazoa; phylum Arthropoda; class Arachnida; order Araneae; family Nephilidae; genus Trichonephila; species Trichonephila inaurata. The sequence goes on from BMAV01007374.1 coordinate 15,105, forward strand.
CGTCCAAGTCGCTTCAGGTTTTCCCTTCTCGTCCGTTCCTCTCCTTTTTTCGTCCAAATTCACCCCTTTTAAACACCAGGGGCGGGTCCACCACGCGCCCCTCGTTCTCCTCATTGGCAGGTCAAAAAAGAAAAGGGTCTGCCCTCGTCTTCCTCATTGGCAGGTCGAAAGGTCCCTCGTCCC
>BMAV01007375.1:1297-19307 GCA_019973955.1 Trichonephila inaurata madagascariensis
AATGAAATATTCATATATATACTGTTGAACATCCATTTTATGAACTTCTACTTAGTGAACTTTTTTTCTGGAACCAAGAACTGAAAAATATTGAAAGATGAAACTATTTAATGAATTTTCCACATAATCAACTTTTTTTGGGATTTAGCTTTGGGACTTTGTTAAATAGAGATCTGATTGTATATTTCATTTATTTCTATCAAAACATAGAATATATTGAACAGTTTTTGATTGTTTATTTTTTCAAACAATGATGAAAATTATATATATTATTTACAAGGGTGAGGAGATTCTTTTTAAAGATAATCTTATTGTTCATATTAAATTCCTTATTTAATTATAATTGGCTTGAGTTTGAAGTTTGTTCTGGTATATAGGGAAGCACTGTTTATATGATAATACTAAATATCAACTTTTTTTTAATCACTGAAAGTAAATCCTTCATGTTATCTTGGGTTTTAATAAAAGAATAGTTTTTTTTTAAAAATTCAATTACATTTTTATTCAGTAGCCTAAGCTCAATACTGAATAATGTAAAGTTTCTAATGGTTTTCAATAGTTATATCTGCTGTAAATAATTGTCCTAAATTATTTAAACTTATATGGAAGGTCTTTTCTTATGTGTGTTCTAATCTTTAAGGCTACATTATCATCTGATCCTGAGGGAAGCTGAATTAATTTCTTCTCTAGATTAAGTATATGTTTTTTTTATAGTAAAATATTTCTTTGCAATGAACTTTTACTAAGGTTTAATATTTGTATTTAAATTTCTGAGGCATTAAAGTAATCTTTACTAGAAATCAATATTTTCATAGAATGTATTTTGTTCTATTGATTCATGCTTTTTATTAATATATTGAAAAAAAAACCAAAAAACAGACACACATATTGAAACACTCAAGAAAATTGTGAATCTTTTATCTTGAAGGCAATCACACATGTTTATAAATTATAATGTACATTTTTATGCATTTTGCATAAAAAAAAAGAGAATAGTCAATTTTTGTGGTGTTAAAACAAAAGGACAATGCAATAATTGCTTAGTCATTGAGTAAGTCATGCATTATGTCTATCCAGAAAATTCAGATAGGTTTGAAACAAAGTAAAAAAAATCTCAAGATACTTTTTATAATTCTTTATAAGTTAAATAACTTATTTTAAAAATTGACTGCTCAAGTCTTTGTCTTCACTTTCACCTCTGTGCAATCTTTATATTGTAAACATTTAATCAATTTTTTTTTTGTTTCTTTCTTTGTGTTTTTTTGTTTTCTCTTTTATCTAAAAACACATATAGATTGACTTGTTAACTCTTCTCCCATAAAATATTTTGCACTAAAAATTGATTTGGTATGGTTTTTATTTTTTAGAATTAAATTAATATCTGGATAATTTTTAGTAAAAGAAAAATAAAACTGTGTAAGGTAGCTTCTATTTGTGAAATATTTTATTTGTACAAGAACAGAGAAATGGACAATGTAAAACTCATTAACAAAAGGTAAGATAAATTTTTAAATTGTGTTATATTAATTCAAAAGTAGACTGATTATATTTTATAACAAGCAAATATAGCAAAAAAGTTCTTCAACTGATCTTGAACAATGAATTTATCAAAATCATTAATTTTTGATAATATCAAAATCATTAATCTAAATCATATGGCATAGTTATCTTAAAATATTTTTTTTGTGATTGCAATTAAATATTGGGAAGTATTAAATGAAATCAAAATCGCTGCTTACGATTTCCTAAAATTTTTGTTAATATATTCTAGATATATTTTATATTAAGAAGTAGGTTTCTAAAATAAGTGATGGAAATTAAAAGAATTCACTTTGAAAAATTAAAGTTCATATTAAGAAAAACACTCACATAACATCTAGCTCTGAACCACTTTTTCTTATATTCTCATAAAAGGATCAATTCAATTTTGTTTTGTTTATTTTTTAATATGCAAAAATAAAACCTTTCAAATTTTTCTTTCACAAATCTTATCCGTTCCCAAACTAAATTTATTACAAATACTCGATAATTCATTTAAACCCGAGTAATGAATAATTTATTTCTTGTTTTTCTCTTTCCCTACTTTTTTTTATATAGAATCCTCTCCTTCATATAGTTGTTGTTTAGTGATCATCAAACCGTATGTATGTAAAAGTGTAAATTTCTTATAGTTTACTTCTGAGTCAGTACTTTCCGATCCTGTACCCTCGGGGGCATGTGCGCCTGCTATAAAGATCTTAAATAACTCGTGGGTGATATTGATAACACTGAGAAAAAGAGAGACCAATAGTGAGCGGTCCCACACCTCAGTCTTCTTTACTGTCACATCTTGGTAAATCTCATGCATTGAATTTGATTTCAATTTATGTCGCATTTTGTGAAGCAACACGAGGGCTATTGGCGACGGACCTCGTAGTTTTGAACCATGGTTTAGTGAAGAGGACGACAGAGCTGGAACCCCCTCTGCAGACTTTCAAACCATGACAACAAGTGGTCTTTGATCAGCCCTTCTGCATAGCTTGTAGGCCGCGTTAGCCGAGTGGTGTAGGTATCGGATCGTGGCTTGCCTTGTCACGAGTTCGAGCCCAATACCACTAAAGACCCACCGTGTAGCGCAGCGATGCACGTTAAATCTGTCGAGAGCTGAAACGTCCTCCCGTTGGTGTGGTGTGGTAGTTGGGAAAGGAGGGTGTCAGCTCAGGTGTCGTCCACGTCGCTTGACCATGGTTCAAAATTACGAGGTCCGTCGCCAAAAACCTTCGTGTAATTGAACAGTGCGACGTTAATATTCAATCAATCAATCAATCTGCATAGCTTGTTTTCAGTAACATAGATTTCAAACCCGTGGCTCGACAAAGCCGCCCACTTGTTCGCGACCATGACCTTTCGGCTGCCACGGTGACTTCTTGTATCGGTGTGTTTATATTCCGACCAACGTCTCGGTCGTTGTGATATTATACTTGTCTTAATGTATCTTATACATTTTTATAAAAAATTAATTTCTCCTTCTGTTTAATATTTATTTTAAATTATTATTTTTTTTTTCTTTCTCCAATTGTAAATTTACGGTATAAATTTTTTAAATTTGTTTTGGTAATTTTTTCTTAATTTTATAACTCTATAGATCTTTAAATGCTTTCTTAATGCCCTCACAAAGATATCAATGAAAATGTTTAAACATTGTGTAATGGTTAAACAAGTATTCACTTCTAAAATAAATGTACGTACTACTTGAATTATGGTTTATTAGAAATCTCTTATTGGCGCCTATCATTACGTTTCTCAACTTTGAATGCATCCTCTTCACAATAAAGTAGGGAGAACGTGCTCTAGGTTATCCTTATTGAAATTTCAACTATGATTTTCAAAAATTTATAAAATAATAATATATATATATATATAATAATATATAATAATAATAATTATATTAATAATTACAATTAAAATGTTTCTTTGCTTTAAAAGAAGTGTTATTGTACAATTGGCAATGATTATTATTATTTTTATCTTCATGATACTTAATTCTAAGTAAAGGCTGATTCCAAGCTGGCACTTAATAAATTATTTGATTATTCCATCACTTTTAATCGCACTTTGTGAAAAACGAACGATTATTGGCTGTGGTGCTTATTTCAAACATTGGTTTAATATTTTATTTGTAAAAAGAAAAGTTATTCGCGAGTTTTTCATTTTCTTGGAAAAAAAAACCCAGTATGATATTTAATTCAAGGTGAGGTTCTTTTTGAGAGTAGAATTTCTTTTCTGCAAAAAGCAGGTTTTTTAAAATTATTTTTTATAAGTGCATGTGTATCACAAGAGTTTTCGTAAAATTTCGATAAAATAATGCATTGGAACGTAATTATAATGTATTTTTTTCGGTAGGCAAGATGATGTGTAGAAGTATTTTTTTTTCACCCGCCGCCACAATATATTATTTCAGGTTGTGTTATTGAATTTGAATTCCTGAACTAATTCATTTGAAAGAAAAATGTCTTTAATGTAAGCAAGTAATGAGTATACAGTTATCTTAATTTTATTTTAAAATTTTTTTTTGTCGTTAAAAACATTTTTCCCCCCCGGTTTTCTTTTAACGCTGCAAAATGTGATTTTTATAAAATTTCACGCTTATTTCGTGTTTTATCCTTTTCTTTTTTTTTTAATTGTCTAATTGTATTATCTTGAAATTCATATTTTATTTTTTTCTTAATTAGGATAAATTTATTGAAATAGGAATCTTAATTCTTGTTAATTTTTTTCTTCTAAATGTAAACATGAAATGAGGCATTAAAATTTTGTATGTAAAAGAGTTAATTCTAAAAGTTATTCTACTTTTTACTTAAGGTTATTTTTTTCTTTTGTGATACACGCGGTTCATCAACATACATATTATCGACATACATTTATATCAATATATTTTTTTTTGCCGATATGTTATTTATTTGTTGGATATTATTTGATTACGGAAATTTTCGTATTGTTTTCGTGTAAATTTTTAATGAACAGAAAAAAAGGTTTTCTAAATATTGCAAAATGGAATGTACATTTTTTTAAAATCGCATTTATCGTGAATTAAATATTTTCATTTAACTAATCTAATGTAAGTAATACATAACTTGATTAGTGGGAAGAGGGCGTTGGTTCATATGTTAGTCCTGTATAATACCCCTTGGGAAGTATACTTACCACCAACTTCATTAGTTTTTAAATTTCGATAGGAAGCTATTTTCCCACCTGTGCTGTTAACACTTCGGCTATTTAGACCAGTGTTCCGCAACCCCCGGTCCGCGGACCGGTACCGGGCCTTGGATCAAATGGTACCGGGCCGCACAAGAAACTTTAAATTATTTACTGTGGTATATTTTTCTTGGATTTGAGCTACTTTTTATGAAAATCACTTAATATTCCTTGTTAAATCACTTTATATTCATTTTTTGGTGTAGCTATATTTTATTCAGAAGTCACGATTAAATACAATTAAATTAAAATTATTAAATCAAAACAGTCTAAAATATAAACAATCAACATCCTCCCCCTCAGTGGGCCGCGGTAAAATTAACAAACGTTGACCGGTATGCGGCGATAAAAAGGTTGCGGAGCACTGATCTAGACAACTGATTTCTGGATTTTCAAGTCGTAAACGCCAAAGACGACCTTAAGTTTCCTAAGCAGCAAGAAAGCTGTTCCAGATGATGTACGATTGACTAAGCTCATGACTATACGCCGCTTTTTCAAAAAACGTGTAGGGATTACTGTTTGTATCCTTTTGAAGCACATGAGAACAAGATACATTTGTACAGCTTGCAATATTCCCAGTGCGCACACAGGAATTTTTCAAGATTGGGGTCCAGGGTTGGAAGTCCACCATTCTCGTATCATGCTCAAATACATCGCCCAATTCGACAGTAAAAAATTAATTTTTGAATAAATAATTAGCACTAATTAATAAAATTAATTATTAAAAATCGAATGCTTAGTTAAATTTTACGTACTATATACATTGGATTATAATCAATTAAAAAAAAATAATCAAGGGCTATGGGGGGGTCCGGATTTGGGACCCCTCTCCCCTCCTTGTGTGCGCCACTAAATATTCCACTATATGTTGATCCCAGTTTCTGAAATTTCATAGAAAGTAATGTTTATAAATTCTTAGATTTTTTTAATGCTAAATATATCTTAATTGTAATTCCTATTGTTTATTTTAGTATTGGAAATTATATTTTATAAATATCATATAATGCAATATAAAAAAAATGCAAAATGTAAGTTGTCCTACTTTTGAATAGCTCCAAGAGGGTGGTGAGAAACATACTACACCCTCCCCCCAAATAGTCTTAAAATCAATTTAATTTTAATAAGCTAAATCAGTGCTCCCCAGCCCTTTTTTGCCATGGACCGGTCGATGTTTGATAATTTTGCCGTTGATCGCTGAGGGTGACACTTTGATTGTTTATATTTTAGATTGTTTTGACTTCATAATTTAAATTTAATTATATATATATTTAAATATGTCTTCAGAATAAAATACAGTTACACCAAAAAATAAGTATAAAGTGATTTAACATGGAATATAAAGTGATTTCCGTAGAAAGTCGCACAAACATAAGAGAAAAAATAAACAGAAGAGAGAGTAAGAGAACACCACAGTAAATAAAATGGAAAAAACTTATAATGTCTCTTGGACATCCCGGTAGTTGGGGACCACTAAGCTAAATGAATTTCTTTTTACGCATCAATCTCAATCCCCAAAATATTTTAACATAATATTTCTAGGAAAAAAAGATGCCCTATAAAGGGTTAAACGAAATGAGTTAAAAAAATATGCTACCATATTTGCTCCTGCGTAAACAAATGAAAAAAAATCGTTTTTCATGATGGAAAAATTCTTTTGCAGAGTTTAATTAATTATGTTAATGAAGTTAATTATTTATTCCTTTTTCATAGTTTAGTCCCTCTTCCCCCTCTTTGAATCATTTGCATTGATGCCAATTTGGCTTTGCTGCAATGAAAATTACGTAAGTTACCTTGAATGACTCATTTTTGACACATTGTTAGAAGATAGGATATTTTATATTTTTATTCATGCCACTTATTTTATAAGGACTCCCAAGATGACTGCGCCTTTTAGTGTGGCTTCCAATTCTTGCTATATCTTTTGCCAAAATCGATTTCACTTTTTTTCCCTACTTGGTTGATGTTAATGAAAACATGCTTTTCTTATTTTGTGCTTTGGGTAATGAATGTACTGATATTAATGAAGATTTTATTACCTACCGATGCTAGTGATTTTTGGCTAGAAAAGGCATCACCAACAAAGTTTGTGATGCTTTTGTTTGGTTGTTCCAACTTTTCATTTTTAACAACCGCTAGTTCGAAATCATTTTTAAAATTCTTTTACCGATGACAGGTATCACAAAATTTATTGAAATTGCCCATAAATTCTCCGTTCCAAAAGAATGCATTCTCGAAGGGCCATCAAAAATTTCGATTTCTAAATCCTAGGCAATCTTATGTTTCAAAAGTCATTTTACGATTGCCACCTCTAGTTCGTGGCAAAATGCTGTTTGTGTCGATATCATCTTCATATCTGGAGCTTTATGTCGAAAATAAATATTGCATTCAAGCTCTGGTGCGTGTCGTGGAACTTACTCCATGTTATCTAGGGGAACCTCAAGTGTCAAAATAACTGAACTTCCACTCATGCGTAATAACTTCTTAACTTTATTTCGTTTTCTGGATCGTTTTTAAAATTGAGTTGCGCTTTCGCTCTGAATTTGAAATGAGTTTGTAAAACATTTCGTTTTAGTATTTTAGCCAATATATAATCAGTTTAGGTTGCAATTGGTGTTTTTATTTATTGATTTTATTCTGTTCCATAGTATTTTATTCATTCATTTTACTCTACAATGGGACTAATATAAGTTAAAATATTGTAGAGAGACCTGCTATGGAATTCTTTTCTTCTTTTTTTTTTTTTTTTCTTTTTTTTTTTTTTTTTTTGAAACTTTTAATCAAATATGTTTTTATTTATAAATAATAAAATATTTCTCTATAACCCTCCCAAAATTCCTTTATGGTATCACGGCAGCGGCAGCCTAGTGGTTATACTGTTACGAACTCACGGCTGACGTGTCATGAGTTCGAGTCCTAGTACCACAGAAGACCTGCCGTGTGTAAAAGCTGATGCAGGTAAAATCTGTTGAGGCACAAAGTCCTCCCTTTGGCGTGGTATGGTAGTTTGAAGAGGGGGTGCCAGTTTAGGTGTCGTTCCTCGTCACTTGATGACGGAGTTTCTAAATTACGTTGTCCGTCAACAACAGCCTTTGTGTTGCTTTATAGTGCGACGTTAATAAACACGCATTTACTTATTCCGTTTTCAAAGAAATGAGAAAATAAGATATCTTTATCGACAAAAATATAAAATGTTTTTATTTTTAAAATATTGATTTTAACATTTGAAAAAACATGAAATGAAATTATTAGAAAATCACATCAAAATGAGAATACCCAGATTCTATTTTCATCGTAAGTGATAAATCTGTATATTAAAGGAATTATTATGTAAATCTGTGACTTTCCAAGTTAAAACTTAGTGCAGGGGTGGGCAGACTTTTCCAGGGTGCGATCTACTTCCAAATTTTTCATCCTGTTGCTGTCCACCCAATGTCAGTGGCGCACACAGGGAGGGGGGGGGTACTGGTTCGGACCATCCCCCACAGCCATTGATTATTTTTTACCGATTGATTTTAATTTTATGTATACAGTACGTAAAACTAAGTAATTGTTATAAAAAATTTATTATTATTATTTAATGCTGAGTATTTATTCACAGTAATTTATTTTTTACTTTTTTTTTTTTTGTTCCCGACAATCTACAAATTAAAAAAAATATTTTTGGCTGCGTATTGTGATATGATACTAGAATGGTGGACTTTCGATCCCCGGCCCCCCCCCCCCCCCCAACCCCTGAAAATTTCTTGTGTGCGCCAATGCCCAGCGTCGTAGGTGTGGTGAGGTAAATAAACTCTTCTACAATATTTATTATAGATTAATAATAAATACGGAATATGGACTTACAGAACTGAGATAAAAAAAACTAACACTTTTAAAACTGCGTTTAAAGTAGAACGCAAAATACAAACATAATAATAATAGCCACAATTATAATAATATCAAATGATACATTTATTACCAGACAATTCAAAATACAAAAAACAAAAAAAAACAAAAAAACATTTTTATCTATAGTTAGTTTTTGTTATAGTCAGTAGAAGACTTAGTCTGCATACTTCTGTCAATCTTGAATATTTCCGTATATAATTACTAACTGCTAAAATCTTCAGGCGGTCACTCTAAAATGTCTCCGCGGTCCACCGGTCTGCGATCGACGTATTGCCCACCCCGGACTTACAGTATGGTACGCTTATTCGAACTACAGCCATTCTCAATAAGGTATGCTGACTTGTAGAGACCATAATACGTGCATATGGATCGATCATGATGAAATGAGTTCTGTGACTCCAGTTTCTTTGTAAACCTATTCTCTTCTATGCGGGGAGAAGCAGATAAAACTCTATTGAGAATTCCAGAATGATATCGTGCTATTTGGAGTTCTTTCTTGAAGATTAGTAGATATTAATGGACTGGATTCTCTCTCAAGCAAGAGAGAAAACTTTTAGCGCCGATGGAATAATATGTTGAACCAATGTGTTATTCCATCCTCAGCTAAAATGATTTGATGAAATCGTCTGATACCACGTAATATGTAAGGAGTCCAAGTTTATCTCGTTGTAGTAGTTTTTTTTTTTTTTTTTTTAACGAAATATGCTTATGAATTATAATTGCAAATTTATATTTGATTCAACCTCATGAAAGGGCAAAAAATAATAGGTATCTTAAAATTAATTTTAAATTATTTTTGATAGCGATAAAACAAGTTTAAATAAATTGGAAGACCATGTCATAGGTGATAAAGAATTAGATTTGAAATAGCTTTTTTAGTTTATTGAAAGTAAGTGACAATCATGATTAGTGTTTGTTCGCTAACGAAAAACGAGAGAAAAATTTGCAATAATTTTAACGATTCCATTTGTCAATTAACGCCTGTGATTGAAATTAGTGTTATTGATTAAATCATAACTAAAGCATATCTTTTTGAGTTTGAAAACTCGATTAAAAATACAATTAAGAGAAAATTAGTTGTGTTCTCCATGTTAAACTTTAGCATAGATAATTTATCTAGTGGTTTCTCAAATAAAATTACTAAGGACACTGAAAATAATTTAGTAAATAGGCTTAAAGAAACTTTTCGAACTAAAATTATAGTAACTTCAAGTTGTCCTTTATGGTTCAAAAACAAAAAAAGTATTTTGAACTAAATTCAATTGCAATGAACTATAAGCCTCCTACTTTGCTGTTTGAAATTAAATTAACCTCGTCTACGTTATTCATTAACTTACACGTGTTATGATTTGAACTCTCAAGATATTTATTGCTTGCCAAATTTCATATTTGAAAACTTTTGTTGGTAAATTGCATTTTGAGTGGTAATTTGATTCATATTCCGACGTCTTGTCATTAACTTTTAAACGCCTTCCTCAGTAGTTCAGGCATGCTACTATCCGGTCAATAATTTGTCTTCGTTTGTGTACTTAAATTCACGTTATCTTAAAGAGGTTTGTGTGCCATTGTGTTGTATCAGTCTTACTTTCAACAAAACGCATCCCGATTAACCGGCTTATCAATTCAACACAGCCGAATAATTTAGTGTCAAGATCGTTGTTCTATTTTAAGTCACTGTTTCCATTGTTGTACGAAAAGTTGTATTTATAGTGGTATACCTCGATATATCGAGTGATTTGAATTTATTTAATGATGAACTTTTGAAAATATTTTCACGTGTGCGTTTGAAAAGACTCTACCATGCTATCTAGAATTTGTGATGATGCTAAGTTTACTCATGTGTGTCTTTTATCACCCTGTCAAATTTAGGCTGTTTATTTTTGTAATGGTGAAAGGCATCCGAAAATGTCGGAGGAGGTATTATTTCCATCGAACGTTTAAAGATATTTTTGTGACAATTTCAATCATTCGTGGAAAAGTAATTTTCAATCTTTTAAAAGGTTCTTAAAAATTAACTTACGAATCAAAGCAATGATAAGTATATGCAACCTTTTTTTATTACAAAATATAGTTTAAATTTCTTTCATATCAACGCAGTAGTTTAAAGTTGGAGAGGAATAAAAATAATGATAGTAAAATTACAGCTTAGCGTGTTTAAGAAATCTAAATGGTTAATAATAATGTTTTTTTTTATACATTTTGATATTTTTTTGAACAGTAATATAGCATCTGGGTCAGTATTATCCATAACCAAATTGATGCTTCAACTTTATTGATGGTAGCATTATCGAAATGTGAATATCGCTGGAATCACTGATAATTTGAGCTATAAACTGTAGAGAAAATCGGTGACATATTTATCTAAATAAGATTCCATTGAGTACTTTTAACAGAGCCATTTTGTCGTAATTTAAACAAATTAAAATAAAGGTGTATTAAGTAGTCTTCATTAACATTTAGAATTAATTCTATCAAAATTACAAGGTTCCGTCGCTAATAGCTCTCGTGTTGCTTCAAAATACAACACCTTGTATATCGACCTTGATATTATGAACCAGATTGTTTTATTAGTTGAAATTATAACAAATTATTTGATAGCACTGATTCTTTTAATATATTAATATTATCGGTAGTTTAAAATCTTATAACAAGTTGAGTTATGTTATTAATTAATGCATTAAGAACACTAGTTGGAAGTCTTAATGCAATATTGGTTTTGTCTATTATATTGAAAACATTATTCCTCTGTTAACTGTTCGTAAATTTTTTTAGATCTTAAGAAAAATTAGGATCTTCTTCATCTTATCTTATTGTTCGCGCTCTCTCTCTCCTTTTTTTTTTTTTTTTTTTTTTTTGAAATGTGGTACTGATTATGACATTGCTTCTGATTAATGGATATATTTGTTCAAAAGAAATTTCTATCTAATCATTTGTACAAAAATTAGTTATTGTGATATTATTTCGACCTAAATCATACAATATTTATTGCTAATAATCTTTATGTATGGAAGATCGTTGGTTCGATTCTTAATTCCACTCAAAACGAAAGCAAGGAATTATAAAGGCAACTGCTCATTAAATCCAAACACACCTCAAAATTTTTATTTGGTGAGATTTAGGGAGCTATAGTAGCAAATATCAGAATTCATGGACGTGAGCTTCTTGGTTGTTCAAATAGTTTCGCAAGTTCCAATCCTGATTCCACAAAACTTATCATAGGATTAATTGGGGCTGCTACACGAATTGAATTGAACTGGGGCGTAAAATCTTTGCGTAATGGTGAAATTAAGATATGTATTAACTCAGGCCGAATCACGTGACAAGGATTTTAGGGGCCCTTTCTCATGAATCAACTTGTGCCATTCTCAATAGAAAGGAAAAGACAGTTTTGAATAGAAATCGCTTGGGTCCCTTCGAACGTGGAATTCCTTGTTGTGAAGCTCTCGAAAACCACGTTCTCCTCCCCACTAGTTGATTCATCACAAAGAATGTTGAGGAAGTTACGTTCTTCACACGTTACTACTTGTACACTCATGGACAAAAAAAATTAGCGCTTAGTGCACCAAGAAATAATTGCGGGATCGTAACGAAACTTGTCATGAAGGTACATGTCGGGGAGATATGCAAATGATTAGAAATGCAGCTTGATTGCGTATTACGTATAGCCGGTAGAGGGCGTTTAACGTCGTTCTGCGTGAAGTATAAAACAGGTAACCAAAGCTTGTTTGAATGTGCTGATTCGTTTACAAAGGAAGAGCTGAGGTAGACATGCCATTACGCCGTTTTCGAAGACAATATGAACAGCTGTCGTAGATTGAAAGGGGGAGAATCATCGGCATGATGGAAGCTGGGTGGTCAGCTAGGTGAGTAGCTCGTCAATTAGGCCGCTCTGATGTGAGGAGGTGTTGGGACCAGTGGATCCTAGAGATGTCATTTACACGAAGACCAGGCCCAGGACGCCCTCGACAGACCAGTCGTCGAGAAGACCGCCACATCGTAAGAAATGTACGCTTACAGCCAACTGCTTCATCGGCCGCCATCCAGGCACAGGTAGCACCTTCATTAGGGGCCTCTGTGTTTTCTCGAACCATACGAAGGCGCCTGGCTGAAGGACATTTGGGATCGCGGTGCCCATTGCGTGTGCTGCCCTTGACACTCACCCATTGACGCCTCCGTTTGGAGTGGTGCCGCGCACGAGGAAACTGGACTCCAGCGGAATTTAACCATGTCGTCTTTAGCGCCGAATCTAGATTCAATCTCAACAGTGATGACAATCGTGTTCGTGTGTGGAGACCCCATGGTGAACCCCTCAATGCTTTACAGCGACACACCGCTCTCACAGCTGGTGTGATGGTATGGGGTGACATTGCCTACAATATACGGTCACCCCTAGTATTGATCCGTGGCACCATGACAGACCAGCGGTATGTCCATGACATCCTGCAACCACATGTGTTGCCACTCATGCAACGGCTCCCAGAAGCCATTTTTCAACGAGACAGTGCTCGGCCTTACACGGCAAGGGTATTACAAGACTGTCTCCGCACTGTTACTACCCGTCCTTGGCCTCTCCGATCCCCAGATTTGTCTTCAATTAAGCATATCTTGGATCGTTTGGGACGGCGTGTTGGGTATCCCACGAGTTTGAATGAACTAGAGGCAAGGTTACAGCGAATATGGAACGAAATATCTCAAGACATACAGAACTTGTATGCTTCAATGCCCGATCGTATCGCATCGTGCATTCGCGCTAGAGGGGGTTCAACAGGGTATTAAATTCTCCGTTCTTTTGCCTTTTTCTCTGAAATAAATAATCCTATTTATTTGATTTTCTAATCATTTACTTATATGAAAGTAGTCATTACGTATGTAAAATTTCGTTTCATTTTGACGACTCCTCCTTGGTTTGCTAATTTTTTCGTCCATGAGTATATATTGAAAATGGAGAAAGCTTTTAATTCGGTCTCAAGCATTTTACCAATGAAATTGTGAACTTCACTACGGCATTCCCTTTTCAGTCAACTTTGTGTCCACGTGTGAAAGGAATTCTCTCCTCTCTTCACACTAGAGGAGTGGTGACATGAAACGAGTTGACTGGTACAAAGGTGCTTCGTGTGAATCCGGCCTAAATTATGCAATCCGTCGCCAGTAATTCTAATATAGCTCCAGAACAACACAAATTCAAATATATTCGATTGCTAGGAGTGGAAATCTTAGTTAATTCTTGTACAAATGTCTTCCCATCATTTGACCGTAACTCAAAATTTGGACAGCTATTTTTAATGATAACATAGCTCTAGCGCAAAGGTGGCCAAATTTTTTGGGAAGAGTGCCACTATTTGATAAAAAAAATAGGTATGTGTGCCACTTCCAAATTTTCCAATAAGCAAACATGGAAAAGTGAAAATGTTACTTATAAACTTATTATAGGATTTTTACGCAAATAGCACATTTTTTAATGTAAGTCTATGTAGTCGAAATTTAAAAAGTAATGTAATAAACAAGACGAAAGTAAAAACTTAGGTTTTTTTGTTAATTAACTTTTTACTAATTCAATTAATTATAGGTTAGGTATATAAAATAAAAATGAGTTAAGTTGAATAATTTAATTCAAAATAATTGTCAAACGCTCGGTATTTACTTAATGTAGCTTTTGAGTTACTACTTTTTACTACCAAGTCATCTAAATAAGGATTAGCCTTTACAGATGCTAACAAAATTAGATTATTATAAGAGCACATTTGCTAGTTTTGTGTGAGTGATATTTATTTTATTATGTTCATAGCAGAAAACATTTATTCACAAACATATTTTGATTAAACTTTGAGGTTTTTTTTGTCTGAGATAACCTCACTTCAATAAAATTGTAAAAAATGGTTATTTATTATCTTATCACACAGAATTTTTTTATTTTTTCAGTTAAGTCTGTGTGCCATTGCTACAACTCCATTGTATCACAATGCGGCACGCGTGCCGCGGGTTGACCCCCCAGCTCTAGTGTAATATTAATTAAACTCAGCAACTGATGTATTAACATTGCAATCATTATAAAATATTAAGGATTAAGTTATACATTTGTAAAAATTAACCAACTCTACTTCTATCGTAATAATTGCTTAACTTATCTATATGGTGTCATAAATTGGCATTGATTCTTTCAAGTACTCTTTTTACTTGCAAATACACTCATCCATAATTATTTTTTTCGCCATCCACTTCATCTGTGAGATTACTTGTAACGTGTCAAAGGATCTTGACAAGGTCTAGACTAAGTAGACGCTCTTTAAAATCCTCTTTCAATATTTGCCATCTCGTTCATGCTGAGTTAAATTTATTAACTTCATAAACAGAGACAGTAATCCCTACTCCACGCTTCGAGAGGTCTAAATCACTTCCCACGTATTAGTTGCTGCTTGTTCGTTTTCTTCTTCACAGCATCGAAATGTTACATTGTAAACAATAAAAATGTCTATTAAGTAAATTGTTGTTAGTTCCCGTTTTTGAGAAATCTTGGGGGAGTATGTGCGAGCTCTTCTATTAAGCGCGTGGGTTGTTGTGTTTTATGCTTGCAAAAACTGGATGGCATATATATTAGCGATTTTTCTTTTTCCTTTTGTTTGAAATGATTAGATCTCGAAGGAGATTTTGGATTTTATTATAAAATAAAATTCCTTGGGGGTGTTCACATTTTTCGTTCGAAATAATTCTTTTAGTGTTCCACAGTTCTCCAGAAACGTTGATTTAAATTGTTCTGAAAGGTGTGATATTTCATTTGTGTGTGTGTGTGCGTAAAAGAAACTTGTAATTTTATCTAAAGTGTTATGTAAAGTAATTGAATTCAGGATATGTTTTATTTTCTAAAGCTGTAATTTGATTTTATATCTGTCTAGAAATAAAGTTGCATTTATACTGAGGCCTAAATATATTTCTGATACTTTATAAAATTATATAGATCTTTCGTGTTTTGATTCCTGAAAAAGAGTTATTTCGCAGTATTAAACGCGTTTTGCGAAATTAATCCTGACATTGCAAATAAAAGAAAAAAAATTGATACTTAAAAAATATTTATAATAGGTACGTAATCGATGATATTATATATGCCTTACTTACTCTATTTTGCCTTAATGCTTATCGAAATTTCAAAAATTATGAAGTGTAAAAAAAGTTTCATTTTTATTTATGATAAATAGATAAATAACGGCAATGAGTAAAAGGGTTCTAATATGTCTGAAATACTAAATAAAATTAATTAAAATAGGAAGAAAGTGAAATCATTCCTTTTGATAACGCGTTATGAGCATATTTTTATTTACATAAAAAGCAATTTAATTCTCTTCATGTAAAATTCAAACATTCAAATTAAAATGGAATTTAATTATGAGAGGTTACATTTGAAATAAATCATTGAGTTTCAACGGCGAAAGTTATATGTTAGTAGTATACGCAAGGGATCCGTACCCGTATTCCTCGATTTTTTTAAAAACAATTTTCATCCACGCACGGATGCATATAAGAAACACATAAAGGCTGATTGCAGTTGTAGAAGTTTGTGTACATTCATATTACGCTTGGGATTTATTTTCGAAGTAATCTTTGTTTATATCTATACGTTTTGTTTACTGCAGATTCTTTCACCAACTACTAAGTTTTTGAGAAATTTAATTAATATGTGGATAATTTCTTAATACAGGGAGAGTACAAATGATGGACCCGATTTTATAAAATCGTATGAATATATTATATGCTGCACATATTACAATAAGTGATACATGAATGTAAAGAGAAATATACCAAGTTTTTTTTGAAGTGATAACTTCTTGAGGCGCGTTTTACTGGAGAGTGAACTTGAATGATGCGTTTTTTTTAAAAAAGCCAAGCATTGCTACGCTCGGATTTGTAACGCTCGTAACAATGGTAACATTACTACTGAATCATTTGGGTTTAATGAGTCATGTATCGGAGAAATTTGTGCAGCGAAATGTAGAGCAGAAAATGAACAAATAATACTAATGGTTACTTATTTATATTTCACCAAATCAAAGTGTAGAGAAAATTATCGAATTCATTCACAAAAATTTAGTTGTCTACACTGGGAAGCCGGATCAACTCTTCTGAACAAATTGCCTGTTATTTTAAGTGGGGATTTTAACATAGATTTTTCAAGACAAATCAAAGCCTTTAGTAGATTTTTTAAAATCAAAATTCAATTTAACTATGCCAAATGATCCAAATGAAAGCACGACAAAATACGGAACATCGCTTGACAGAGATTTTTTGTAGATATTTAAATAGTTTTGAATCCAAAGTATAAATAGGAAAGCTGAAATATATAGATTATAAATAACATATTTCAGCTACCATAAACCTATTATTTCCCTCTTAGAATACAATTAATTCACAAATATGATTGTGTATTTCGCAAAAAATATTACTTTATAAGTGTGCAGACATATGAATGAATAACTTTATATGACAATACTAATATCCCCTTGTTTTTTATTCTCTCACTTAACTAATCCCTGAAATAACATTACAAAATTTGAAGTTATCACTTCTATCGTGTGGTCATAAGCAGACACACTCATTTTTTTCTTTTACAAATGATCGATGTGTATGTCCAATCTGTATCCAGCTCATTCCATGCATTTTGTAGTATCACTCTATCAATGGTTCGTAATGCTTACTTGTCGAACTCTATTATTTGTTGTGTCAAATGCAAATGCACGGCTTGAAATTTTTTCATACTGTTTTCTGAGGCATTCCAGGTTCTCGTAGACTTCTGTGAACTTCGAACAAAACTCTGCCTCACGCTCTCCATTACTTCTTCCGAGACGCTTGGCCGCGGCCTCTGCTTTTCTTTTTACTCAAGCAACCTGTTTTCGAAATTGATGAAACCATCGCAGACTTCTCTTGTTGGATGGTGCCTCTTTTCCGTTGCGGTTGTTTCTAGATGCACAAAAACTCTTCTGTGTCATTGTCGTCGTGTTTGGATTTCAATCACAACGATTTTGGTCTTTGGTGAAAAAAAAAGAACAAGTAATTTAAAAAAAATTTTAAGTCATTTCCTACTTAGATCAACAAAGAAAATTTTTATTTTAGCTACTTTTTATTGAATAGGTACAAATAATATACATATGTATATACATATGACAGAATCACAACATTAATTGGAAATTAATTTTTATTAATCATCATTGCTGTTGTTATGTTGTTACTAATGCCACCTGATCGGCAAAGGCCAGATCAAGGCCCATGAAATTCATCATGGCAAAGCCTGTCGTTATCCGTAGCTTTGAGCACCATACAGGTGACAGTACGATTTGGAGATCATTAAAGTATCGTACTGTCATCCCAAACAGTCGTGTATATAAAATTTCAGTTCAACTGA